>VCRD01001575.1:0-38102 GCA_006783055.1 Trinorchestia longiramus | reverse complement strand
GGTGAGGAGTGTACACTGCAGGTGAGGAGTGTACACTGCAGGTGAGGAGTGTACACTGCAGGTGAGGAGTGTACACTGCAGGTGAGGAGTGTACACTGCAGGTGAGGAGTGTATACTGCAGGTGAGGAGTGTACACTGCAGGTGAGGAGTGTACACTGCAGGTGAGGAGTGTACACTGCAGATGAGGAGTGTACACTGTAGGTAAGGAGTGTACAGTGTAGGCGAGGATTGTGGGTGATTGATTGCGTACACATTAGAACAGAAAAATATTTTTTTGACTTAAAAATGCAGTTCATTTTCAATGTTCAATCTTATTCTATGTGCCAACTCCTGACCTACCCAGAGGTGTGATGTGGTGCGACCACTTTACTTCCACAACTGTTGAGGCAAACTGTAACTGCAGCATTTTGTACTGCAGGAGAGCAGTATTATGGCCGACCATGGCAGTGCATGACTGCTACAGACACTGCATGTACAGTGGGGGTTCACACACTGCCCCCTCTCCTCAATCCTCCATATGTGGACTACCTCTACCAGACCACTCTGCCCAGCACCGTTACGGAGGGTAGTGTGGTGTAGGTGGTGTGGCTGGCGTGTGGCTGGCGTGTGGCTGGCGTGTGGCTGGCGTGTGGCTGGCGTGTGGCTGGCGTGTGGTTGGTGTGTGGTTGGTGTGTGGCTGGTGTGTGGCTGGCGAGTGGCTGGTGTGTGGCTGGTGAGTGGCCTGTGTGTAGCTAGTGTGACAGGTGTGACTAGGAACTATGTTAAATTTTTAGTCAGTTGCATATTTTCTAATGATCAGTTGGACATTTAATGATGAGTTGTATAACATCCAGAGGGCTATTAATTAATATCTTCCAAAGGATAGTTGGATACCTTCTTATGAGTTCTTGGATATCTTCCAGAAAGTACTGGATACTTTTTAAAGGTCTATTAGCTATCCACCAAAAGGCATGTTTATATCCACCACAAAGAGCACGTTGATATCACCACAAAGAGCACGTTGATATCACCACAAAGAGCACGTTGATATCACCACAAAGAGCACGTTGATATCACCACAAAGATCACGTTGATATCACCACAAAGAGCACGTTGATATCACCACAAAGAGCACGTTGATATCACCACAAAGGTCGCATTGACACACCTCGCTCTCTCCTCAGATGAACCACAAAACTTCACCTACACACTGGCCGTTGCAGCTGACAAAGTCATGCGTGTGACCTATGCCGCTTTTGTGGATGATCAAACCCATTGTGGTCTCCACTCTACTCTCGCACTCCTACGCTTCTGGTAAGAGTATACTCTGTGTAAAGGTATACCTCTGTGTGAGGGTACCTTCTGTGTGATGATATCCTCAATGTGAGGGTATCGTCAATGTAAGGGTATCGTCAATGTGAGGGTATGTGTCAGTATGAGGATATCCAGTTTCACTTTACTTATAGGGATCTAATTTTAACCCAGCCTCTCCAGCTCTGTTTTATTTTCAGAAATATCCATAAAATTCAGCTTGATGAAACCGTATAGTTTTCACCGCTTAATTTTAAGCAGTCCTAAAGAAGTGACTTAAGCGCAATGCTGGTACTCCGTATGTTTGAAATTTGACATAACGAATAGCCCAAAACCACGAAAGTAATATATGATGATAATTGCAGTAATTATGGCAATTCTATCTACAAAAAATATAATAATATTATTAACGCCTATTAATGGTTATATCTTATTTCAGGGAATTTGTTCGTCAAACACGTGTCTAGACGAAATGTTTTCACTTGTCGTTGCCCAGGTGTGACGGCACAGACAAATGTGACATCCCACAGCCCAACCTGCTGAGCTACCTGAGGCAGGTGGATGGCGTCGAGCAGGACTGCACGATGACAAGCCCTGAAACTCAGATGAACATCCACTTCTACTCAGACTACACTTCAATGTCGTCATCAGACTTTGAAGCTTCGCTCGAATGTTCCAACCAAAATTTTGTTGCTTTTCAAAACATGTGCTACGGAGTATCACCAGTTGCAAGTTTCGTGGATGCCAGAGCTTGGTGCCTCCAGCGAGGCGGAGATTTAGCCTTCGAGACGTCCCAAGTTACCTATGAGTGGTACTTGGAAACGTTTGGTGACCCCACAGACCCCTGGGTGATGGGTTATACTACTGCAACCCGGCCAGTAATGCCTCTCCTACCCACGGGGTTAGTAGAACCCAACAAACTCGGGAGCTCATCAACAGGACCGTGTTCTCTCATAAGTGACTGTGAAGATGCCCCTTCACTCTGTGTGTTTGCTGCGCTTGCCAGCGACGTGGTCTTAGTTGCTCACTTCACTAGCAGTGAATGTGAGCAGAATTTTTGTTTTAATGGAGGCACTTGCTGGAAGCTGCTCAACACAACCTTCATGTGCGACTGTCTACCAAATTACTTCGGAGACTTCTGTGAGGAAGGTCAGATGTTAAGAAACTTCTTTGATGAAGTTCAAATGTTAGGGAGTAATTTCTGTATGAGAGGTCAGATGTAATTAAGA
Source organism: Trinorchestia longiramus (assembly GCA_006783055.1). Taxonomy (NCBI): domain Eukaryota; kingdom Metazoa; phylum Arthropoda; class Malacostraca; order Amphipoda; family Talitridae; genus Trinorchestia; species Trinorchestia longiramus. The sequence continues at coordinate 35,583 of VCRD01001575.1, read as the reverse complement.
GACTTCTTTATAGAAGGTGTGATGTTAAGAGGTAATTTCTATGAGGAAGGTTAGAATTGAGGTAGAGAATAAATACATATGACGAACAACTGATGGCTGTTTGCAGTGGGCAGTCTATCAATAGCCAGATCTAGGCAATTTTAAAGTAGATGTTCAAGTGTTTTCTTTACCTTTGTAGTACAGATAATACAAAGATATTTCCAGTCTCTTATTTATTATTCCAGCATACAGACTCATATAAAATGAAAGAACTTTACTCTGCAGGAGTTCTGGCATGACTTATACATAAAAACTATAAAACTAGACGCTGGCTTACGCTAATAATATTTTATTGGCTGAAAGAAACTCATGAGACGTGAGTCGCATGAGCACGACACAATAAAACTTAGCTCAATGCTCCATGCATAGATCAATATTATTATTTTTATATTATTACTGTAACATTACTGGTTTAACCACAGCAGCTTGCATGAAGGATATAATCAATAGTCCTTTACACACTTTTAGTTTATACATACATATGTAGGTATATATATTATTATCGTTGGTCTAAGAAAGTTATTGTCAAAGCAGTAAAATTGATCAGAGTAGAAACCACGGTAAGCGACCTTCGTCATACGATGTGGTTATCCACACTTAATGAGCTATCACTTGGAAATATTTGCAGCCATACATTTAATATACGTTTTAAACATACTCTTACTTTCCTCACAGTTATAAATAAAATAACTAGTCATAGAGGTCACCGATGCTGGTGACTTTTCAATCATGATGTTTTTCTGAGGTCCTGTTCGTTGTGCGTGTTCTCATTTCCGTTGTGTGTATGCGAGCAGAAGACTCTGAACAACGGAGATTTGGTGTCCTGGAGATGGAGTACTCAATGACAGACGTACTGCATCTCGATGCACCAGTACCAACGTCTCTGTACGTTGAGTTTGCTGTGCTTGGCAGTGTACCCTTCTCTGGGGGGACCCAAACCATCGAGGGGGCGGACCCTGAACAAGGGTGTTTGGCCCCCCTCTTTCTGCAGGTGTTGCGTGCCAGGTAATGTGACAGCAAAGAGGGAGGGCGATGGAGGGAACGAAGGGAGAGGGTGAAGGGAAAGGGTCAATGAGGGGGTGAAGGATGGAGGAAAAAGCAAATTAGTGGGATCTCGTACAGGCATCTCAGTCACGCGCAGGCACGTCAATCACGCATAGATGACGTTCGTATGCTACGTGAACGTATGACCAAAAATATTGTACACTCCTATGTTATTCAGTGTACTCAAAGTTACATATGTTCTCATAATTAAAGAGCCAAGATCATTTTGTTAAACCAGTTGACTTAATTTCTCATAGCTAATAATAATATCGATTAAAACTTTTAGAATGATGTGTAAGTTCATGAAGCGGATACGAGGGTGAATGAGCCACCGCTTTTCTACATTATGGAATCCTTTATTATTACTTTCTGTCCCACTCTCTTTACTTTCATCTTTATTAATAACCCTTATTTGTCACCAGGTGCAACGGACACAGAAGCTGCATGATATCGGCACGGGATGCTAGAAGTCACATAACCTCTGAATGCGGCCCTGTAGTCACACCTCGCTTCATAGTCCGATACTCATTTCGACTCAAAGTGGACGAATGTGAGCGAGGGAATCCTTCTTCCTTGACCTGCTCACTGCAGAGCAGCCAGCCCAGAGGCTGCTTCAAAGCCACGTCATCTCCAAACGAAGACTTGAAACAAACTTGCCTCGACGACGGCGGCGATTTGGTGTACAGCGATGTTTCAGTGGATGCCTGTCTGTGTGACTGCATTGGTGAAGTGTCAGCCGTCTACGCCAAGGATTTCAGTTACTGGAGTTCAAGTAACTACAGCTCTAGAGTTTACGAATATGAAGACTTGTCGTGTAGCAGCCCTAGCCTCTCAAGCCGTGCTCTCTGTGTGTACCCTCTAACGACGTCGTGCCCTGAGGACAGACCCTTCATGAGTGTGTACCCCGACTACATCTTCGCGTCATCTGCTGCAGGAGTTGTAACCCAAGACTGTCCGGTGGACTTTGATGGAACAGCCATCCGGCTCTGTGGCAGCAACGGCTTGTGGATCACGTCCCCTGACCTCAAGTATGGCTTACCACTCTTGCTGATATTTGTCTTCCGCCACTCATGCTGATATTTGTCTCCTGCCACTCATGCTGATATTTGTCTCTTGCCACTCATGCTGATATTTGTCTCTTGCCACTCATGCTGATATTTATCTCCTGCCACTCATGCTGATATTTGTCTCCTGCCACTCATGCTGATACTTGTCTCTCACCACTCATACAGATATTTGTCTGTTACCATTCCTCCAGACAAGATATTTACCTATAATTTTTCTATTTCTCGTTCCATTGTTTTTATTCCTATTCCCTATTATAATGAATGGGTTTCAGGAATTGCTCAAGTTTGGACTTGGACAAGTACAAGGAGGAGCTGACTTCCGCTGGCCGCAATCGCACGGCCGCTGAAATCCTGGTCAGCCTCAGCGCTGACATCGCTGAGTCAGCGGCCCTCGCTCCAGGGGACATCTACGAGCTGAGTGAGCTGCTGCTGCAGGCGCAGGCGGAGAACAGAGAAGATCTGGAGACCATCCAAGGGCTTCAGGAGCAGCAGACCATCTCCGAGGTGGGTCTTCCTCCAGCAGGGGGGGGTGGTGGAGAATGTGTGGGGTGTTTTGGGGTAGTGGTGAATTAGGGTTTAGGTTTTTGTTGTTGTCGTTCCCCAGCTCCTGTCAACCCTGGCAGCCAGCATCGCGCAAGAAGTACACCACCGTCACGGGGTCCTCCCAAAGTTGTGTTATGGTGCGTTTCTTGTGTGGTGTTTGGGTTTTTTAGGGTGGTTGTAGGATAGGAATGGGTGGATTTAGGTAGTGTTGGGATGGAAAAGAGGTGTTTTGGGGGTAGTTTGTGAGTGATCGAGTAGGGTAGGAAAGAGGTGGGTTGGGGGAATGGTAGAGTGGGGAAGGGACGAGGGGAAGTAAGGAAGAGGAAACCAATGATGAGCACCCATGTTTTTCCCACATGGAGGTGGGTGACCATGTCCAATGGATCGTTTAGGGGAGAGAGTTTTTTTGAATTAGTGTTTTAATAGTTACACTGGAGTGAAAAAAAGAAAAAATGTAGAATTGTTTCTTACACTACATTCTTACTTTCTAGTATTATTACTTGTTAGTATTATTATTTGTTAGTATTATTACTTGCTAGGCATTGTTACTTACTAGTATTGCCACTTACTAAGTATTGCCATGTAATTACAATAAAAACTACGAGTAGCAGCTTACACTGAATTCAGCGAGCAGTTAGAGTTAGAACAAGCGGTGTTCTGCTACTGAAACTTGACTGAACAATTCAGTCAGTGTGTTCCCCATGTTCATATTGCCACGACTGTACAGACTGAGTCAGAACAGTCGTGGTAAAACTATGTTATGTGATTGGAAAATGTTTATTCTTTAATTAATCGAGAGGAACTGTCACAAAAACACCCTGCTGACGAACACTTAAAATAAGACAGATATTTCACCCACAGATTGGCACCACTCGATCTCTTGAAGATCGACGTGTTGAAACAAACATATCTCAGTCCCAGGAAGCTAAACATTATTATCCATTTACAAATTTTGCAGCTGATGTTGAATTCCACAAGTCAGCTGAGCAACACAGCTCTGAACAGCACCATGAGCTGGATAGGCTTACGTGAAGCTGCGGTTCGAGCTGCAGTGACAGCTCTTCAGGTCAGCGTGAGAGAGTCAGCTCTGCAATACGCTGCCTTCGTCTCCAGTTCCTCCACTGACATCCAGCTGTCAGCTCTGCGTGAGTGTCAGCTGCCAGGTGTCAATGATATATAGATGGCATTGCCTCGTGTATCAGATACTTGTGTATTCTACCATCAAATGTAGCGGAAGCTGAGAGAATAGGCTGAGTGATTCTCAATTGAACAAGCAATTCTTCATATTCTTCCTGTATACTGGGCTGTGTGATGCTGTCCTGTGTGATACTGTATTGTGTGTTTCTATCCTGTTCGATACTGTAGTGTGTATATTACTTTACTTTGTGATATATTAGAACAAAGTTAATTTATTATCATTATCTTACCAGGCACGAGGATTGTGAGCGAGTCAACCGCGTACTTCTACGACAAAGAGAGGCGGGGCTTCAGTAGCGAGGACGGTCGCTCCTCCATCACTTTACCTGACCACTTCTACGGCGACTGTGAAGAAGAAGAGACAGTGAGGGTAGTGTTCGCTGGCTACAAGACCCTCATTTGCATCCTGAACCAGCTGCCGTGGTGAGCCAGCTGGCTGTCGTCTTATTGTCTTCGAGTAATCGCTTGACCATAAGTTTTCTGCTACTTGTGGGGTAGTTACACTGGAAGACTTCATTTCATACGTTTTGAGGAGAAAGTATCAAAAGAAGCTCAAATGTATACATATATTTAATGAATGGAATACGAGGCATAATCTTGAGTATAAGTAGATATTACTGTACGAAATTGAAGACGTTATCAGTCATCAGTCATGAAGTAATTGTGACACAACCCTGTGCAAATTATGACACATCATAATGTAAATTCTTTAAGCTGCAGAATATCTTGCAGTGCATAACTATTGTTCTACTGAATTAAACAACTTAGAGCTTTGCTTGCACCACAACTTTGCATGAATGATACAAACCACAACTTTTGTTCCATTCACCAAATTCTCCTCCTCCCCCTCAACCAGCTCCAATGCTCCCAACACGGCCAGCCCTACCAAGGGCGTGGACCTCCATGAAGGGTCCTTGGTGTCGGAGGTACTGGGCGCAGACGTCTGGAACTGTCGGAAACCATGGAATGAATCGTGGTTTGCTGGTGAGAATCCGTCGTGGATTTTAGATCCCTGAATCTGGCTTCTGTAAGATGCAGCCATCATGTCAAGTCACCGCCACTCTGGTCGAGTTGTTAGCAGCTCACACTTGTGATGTGTGAGTCCCTGGTTCGGGTTTTCCTTCAACATTCAATTTCTTCTGCTTGCAAGGCAAGAGACCAAGTTTACCATTCATTATCAAAACACTCATCTAGCGCCTCTACGAGCTTCTACTTTAAATCGCACAGCAGAATAACAAGAACAGTGGCTGGGAGCTTCCTCATTAGTCTCAAGATTTCAGCGTTTATAATTGAAAAATAGGTGACTATGCATCCACTGTTTTTGCCAAAGAAATAAAATTTGTTATTGTGATGGTCTACAGTTGTTGCAAAGTCCCTCGTTATCTGTTGATGGAACTTCAGCTTCATTAGCAACCTAATTTAACTTAAGAATGCATATCAGAGTCTACAATTCGCATAATATGTTTAGTCGTTCCGGTGGTAGAACAAGACTTTACTTCTTGGAGTAAACGATGGACTTGCATGAGAGACAATTATCAAGTTTGAGAATTTAATGAATTTTGACAAGGAATTGGCATGAGCGATATCAATCAACTGTAACTTCAGTTCAGGTGTGAAATATACTTAAGTTTTATACATGATATTTTTTATTCAGGAACAAAATAAAATAAATTGAATCCCTGAAACAAGATCCAGTTTAGATAAAATACTTGAGTTACTTCTGATTTATAAAAAGTGTCACAGGGAAAAGTGTCAATGCATGTACATACTGTAGACCAGTTGTAAATACACTTTCCATTTACGATTAAAAACGATTTTTAGGAGCCTGAGGTAAGGGTTCTGCCCATAAAAATTTCAGAACTGTTTAAATTTAAACTAAAAATTTGTTAATTTAAATTATCTGCAGAGCTAAAAACTAATTTGTTTCACATAATTAGTTTATGAAACCCAAATTGGCAGCGTTAAATTCAACCTTCAAGTTTACCCTTATTCAATATTGTCAGATATCTAAATCAAATTGTATCCTGATCAATTAATTCTTATTTTGAACACGCTCTTCTTCTGCCACCTGACGAGCAGAAGACTCGGAGTCCATGGTCGTGGCGACTTTCCATCACGTCTCTGCGTCAGCCACTGCATCTCCCGACGAGGACTCTTCTGACTTCCCACAGTACCTCTACGACCTCTTTAAATACCCCTCTGACCTCCTGAAGACTTCTTCTGACCTCCTGAAGGATCCTTCTCACCTACAGGACCCTGCTGACCTCCTAAAAGACTCTACTGAGCTCCTAAAGCCAAATTGCGTGTTCTGGGATGGCATATTGGAGTCATGGTCCACACGAGGCTGTTCCGTGGTTTACTCAGATGGCAGTTACACCATCTGCCAATGTGACCATCTGACTAACCTTGCCGTCATCATGGACATCAATGGTGTCATCAATGGCACAGTGAGTAGGAAACAGGCTAACTGGTATCACTTCAGTAACAGGGTAACTGGTGTCACTACTGGACGAAATCTCCGCTTAACAGTAATCTCACTCTCCGCTTGGACGCATTATTGTAATGTTGGTGTTGGACGCATTGGTGTAATGTTTTAAAGTGGAGGCATTTTTCTGATAGATTTCTCTGGTTTTTTAGTCATGCCACCCCACTTTAAATTCAAAAGATCGCCATTGCAAACTTTAATATGATCAGTCCATTTATGTCAGAGATATCGATGGATTGACTGAATTTACAGATTAAGATTTTAATGATGTCAATCTGAACCTTATTACTGGTGAAATGGATTCATTTATTTTATTTGACCTTGAGCCTTATTAAATGTTTTCTGTTCGTTTAAAATCTAAAATGTATTTTCTTCATTTCGTGCCGGACTGCCAACAACTTACAACAAAAACTCTTATTAGGTCTAGTTTATTTTTTCCGTCTGTATTTCCTTCATAGTGCAGTGTCTTCGTACTCCTATCACCTGACCTTCCTCAGAGAGCAGAACCTATCACCGAGTGGATGACCATAGTAGGCTGCAGTATGTCTGTGGTCTGCTTGTCCATCACGGCCGTGGTCTTGTTGGTCTACAAGGAAATCAGACACAGAGGATCAAATGTAGTCCGTGCGAACCTGTGCATCAACCTCGCTGTGGCAGAGTTTGTCCTGCTGGTGGGGCTGGACAGAACTGAGAACGACATCCTCTGCAGCATCATTGCGGGATGTCTGCAGTATTTCTTCCTGGTCACGTTTGCTTGGAGTTCTTTGGAGTCTTTTGCCCTGTATCTCCGGCTCGTAAAGGTGACTTTAAAAGAGTCTTGAGCTGCAGCTGTAATTTCTTCGGTTGTTCTTATCAGTTTCAGCCAAGCGTCGGTTGACTGAAAATAAACGTCCAGCTTGCAACGCAGGCCACTTGGTTGGGCAAAACATTCCAAGTACAAGTATTGTACGTACGATTATTGTTCGCAAAAGAATTGTACGTAAAGAGTAGTATACTTTCTAAGTTTCTAGTAATGAATGAAAAAATGCAGTGAATAATAAAAAGATGCATTAAAAAATAAGAAGATACAGTAAAGAGAGAATTAGAAAACAATGAAAAGATGTAAAAACAATGCCCTTTTGATTTAAATGCTGGCTGTCATGGTAGTATACCTAATTTTCGTCTTTGTCAATCATTCTATTAATTTTAAACAAAAATATTGATATTCCGGACCCTGCTCAGGTGATGGGTGTCAATTACTCGGTGCCTAAGGAATACTTCCTGTACGGGTACGGTGCGCCTCTCCTGTTGGTGGTGACGACGGCAGGGGCGGCGAAAGGGAAGGGCTTCGGCACAAAGTCTTAGTGAGTCCTTGCTTTACCTCGAAAAGAACTGTTTTTTTTTAGGTGAACAAAATATAATATCTAGTAAGTTATCACTCATGTTTACTCGTCTGTTACGTAATTTCACTAAACTTTTGAATGTTGTGATTTAAAAAAAGAAGTAAACTGAATTATTTTTAATGCTTATCAGGAGTGACAGCGGGTCTTGTAGAGATAACACTACGCTATTGTTATACTAGCAATTGTTTGATGTATTTTACAGGAAGCCCTCGTTTCTATTGGCTTTTGAGCCACGGTAGCATGGAGTCTGTTTCAAATTCATTACTAGCATGAATGTATTACTAATTTAACTTGATTGAACTCCCAGTTATTGAACAGGACAAAAAAGTGCAAAAAAAGGCATTTTTGCTCCGATTCGGAGCCTATAACTTCAGTTTGCATTGAACAGAAGCTGTAAGGAATAATCCTCATTTCCAGTGTTATTTGACAAAAAAATAATGTAATACATTGCATAGAACACTATCACTAGGTGTAATGCGAGCTAGAACACTACGTCCTTTCGCACCTCCTCAGGTTTTATGTCATATCTCATAAACAAAACAAATAAAAACGTATATTTCCAATAAAGTTGGTACATAAGAAATATAACAGCATTGGTTTTTAAAAACGCCTTTCCTGATTGGTTTACCGGCGACGGTTAAAGAAAAGGCTACTCAAGAAAACAAACGGAAACCAGCGTCAGCATCTAGTTTAAACTTAAATTGTAAACTCGGTTGGCAGATTGTTTTGCTAATTAGAACATCAACACTTCATTTGAGCGTTGTATTTATTTGTGTTGCTTCCAGCGACGGAAACTGTCTCTCAGGGTAGAGCCTTGGTGATGAAGACTTGGATTTCATCAATAAATACGCGTATTTGAAGTCTCCAAGTAAACACTTCTGTTAATTGCTTCTATTTCTTCGTTGCTGGACCATCAGTTGCTGGCTGGACCCAGAGACTGGCATCATCTGGGCCTTTGCTGGGCCTTTGGCTTGCATTCTGGTCGTGAGTGGAGCTGGGGCAGTGAGTGGGAGTGGGGGGAGAGGAGTTTTTGTTTTGAGGGAGTTTGTTTGCTTTTGGAAAAAGGGATTGTCTTTTGGGGGAGAAAAGAGTTCTATTTTTATATTGGGAGGGTGGATGTTTTTTTTTGAGGGGGGAATCATGATGTAGTCTATCCTTTAGGAGAGAAAAATGTGTATTTTTTGAGGAGGGAAGTTGTTTTTCTTTTCAGAAAGAAGAGGAGAGTTGTCCATCAGGGTTAGAGTCACAAACTCTGACTGCGATACACACGATTATAAATGCAACGATAAATAGGATGATATATGTAACGATAGATGCGAGAATAAACGCAATCAAAGAAAACTACAAGTTTCGTTTCTGTGTTTAAGTTTGAGTGCTGAAAGACTAGGGAAATTATAGAAGATTATCTGACGTCACACCTACCCCACTATTCTGTTGCAGAAAACTGATGGAAGTCTCAACAAGTTAAGAAAATATTATTCCATGAGATAAGGTCATCTATGGATATTTTAGTGGCATGAAAGTTTCGAAAGATATGATCGCTCAGACTAAAATAATATATTATTTTAGAAAATAGTTGCAGGTATAATAAAACCATCAGAAAAATGACTTATTTGGAGCAAATCAAAGCTTGGATGTTACACACATGTTTATGGAGATTATATGGCACGTTTTTTGAAAAAATGTTTTAAATCCAATAAAAATCAAATAAAAAATTGTACATTCCCCTCAAGGCACAGAAGTGTATCAATTTCTACTCTCCTGATGACGTTTTGGTGTTTGCCTGCAGGTTAATGCAGTGGCATATGTGATGACCGTGATGGTGATGGTAGAGAACCACAAGGCGTCCATGGGGCGCCGGAACGCCCTCACCACCAGCGTCAGCGACACTGGCAGGAAGTCTACGGAAACTCGCCGCCTCAGTTCAAAGATTTACGGCAGCATTGGCATATTTCTATACCTATGCCTCACTTGGATTTTTGGATTCTTTTACACCTCTGAAGGTAGTAAAAACGCATGTTGCGCTGCTGAAAATTAGACATCAAAATCATTTTCAGTTTAAGCAAGTCTCAAAAGACGTAGAAGTTTTCTCCAATCTTGGTATGTTTGTGACACTTTGAAGAAACTTGATTAGTTTGAAGTACTTTGTGTCTCAAAAAACACGATGCATCGTCAATAAATTCATAAAATTCAAAATCTGAAATCAAGTTATTTATGTTTACAGCATTAACTAAAGGATGAGTGCAGGTCTAACTGTTAGAATTTCCATCACGTTCCAACACCTCGAAGACTGACTCTGTATCTCCATTCAGCATCTTTATTTTCTGTTCTACTCCCTTATACTCGTATGTACCTCCTTCAGACGTAAGCCTCGCTGTTGTTCAACGTTAAATGCCACGCTTTAAGCAAAAAGTAATATGCATTCAAAAACAAATAAAAGCATAAGCTGTAAAATACTAATACTTTTACTCCTTTCTAAGTCAGTCAGAGAACAAAATTAGGGAAAAAATGTACAATGCCTTTTAGGATACTCGTTTATTCTTTGATTGCGTTATACGCTTCATTATATTCATTCAATTTTTGGTATACAGTATGCAATTTGCATGTACTTCAATTCATTTTTTGCATTCAGTATACAATCTATTAGTATCTCAATACATCACAAATTAATGTTTTGGGCAGCGTCAGCGTTCATGGCAGTTCCGTTCGTATTGCTGAACTCCCTGCAGGGCGTCATCATCTTCCTCACCACGGTCCTCAAGGATGACTTCATCATGAACATCTTGGCCAAAAAACTACGGGTCGAGGTAAAAATTACGAGTCCAGCCAAAAATTATAAGTCCAGGTGATAAAATTGTCAGTTGAGGTCATAAATTGCAATCCAAATTAATAACATTGCGAGTAAGGTGAAAATTTCGAGTTGAGGTAATGAAATTGCGAGTAGAAGTCGAAATTATAAATCGAGGTTAGTAAGTAGCGTGCATACGTTCTCCACTTTACTTTTAATTTACCGAAGATAAATGCAAGTTGTGTAACAAAGTTCTTCAAAATAAAATACCACTGAGAAAACTCTCCTCTAGATGGACTTACATTGAACTGATAGATGGTCCAGGTGATTTTGTAATGTTAGGGTTATTATCATTTGCGTTCATGGCTTAAGTTTGACTTTTGTGGTGAGAATAATTACAATGCGTATTTGTGAAGTGCTGCATTTTTTAGATCATGAAACTTCGTATGTATTTTAAAGAAAGTATGACACGAAATGTAAACACGAGTTAAATATGACACTACATGACCATATCATAGATTTCCAATACAATTTCTTTCGACCAAAATAGGTTCCATCATGTGATGACTCAAATTATCACGGGCTACTTACTGCAAAATAAGAAGGGTTTAAAAACATTTAACTTATATTTTACAACGTCAACTTTTTCACAAGAAACCCTCAAAGAACATTATTCTATTGTATGGAGTGATATCTTTTTGTTGTGTATGGTTTTCCTGTATTATATTATTGAACGTGGTATAAATAAATGAATAACTAAATTTAAGGAAAAATACTGCGATACAAAATGGAACAAAACACATATCCAAATTTAATACTGTTTCCTTGGACTGACGTGCAACGAAATTTGTGGAACCTGCGCTCTCTGGAGGCAAGTAGGATTCTCGAGCTCCTCTAAAAAAAAGACTATGTAAAATATTTCCGTCGTTGTAAATATCTTTATTGTCTTACTGCTTCCAAAAGATAGGATACATAAAATTATCTGACACATTCGTAGGTATAATAAAATAGAAATAACATAAAATAGCGTTCACTCTCTCCCCCCTTTGTCCTTTTCTAACTTTCCAATTTTCCTCCATTTTCCTCTTTTTCTCTTCGAACTTTTCCAGTTTTCTCCCTTCCCCTCTTCCCGATTTTTTCTCTTTTCTCTTATTTCTCTATTCCTTCTCATTTCACCTCTTTCCCACTCCTTTTCTTCCTACCCCCTTTCTTCACCACACATAGACCTGGTCCCACACGACAACCCACAACATCACTGGGATATCGCTAACATTATTTCGCGGCTTTCACCCCTAGAAAACACTATAGTATATTACCATTTAAAACAATGTCATTATAATCTTCACTGTAACGAGAGCTGAAAACTTTTTCTCCCTCGTCACACTGTCAGAAACTGCAGAAGTGGCGAGGCAGTGTGAGCAGCATCTCCCAGGCCTTCTTCTCCTCCAGGGCAACGCGATCCAGTGCTGTTGAATGAATTATGGGCTTTGCTGGGCCATAATTTTGCCTTTGCTGGGCCATAATATGGGCTTTGCTGTGCCCTAATTTGGCCTTTGCTGTACAACAATGCCGTCTTTGATGTACCATAATGCGAGTTTTGATGTGCCATAATATGGGCTTTTATGTACTATAATGTAGGTTTTGCTGTATCATTATGTGGGTTTTGGTGTACCATAATATGGGCTTTACTGTACCATATTGTGGAGTATCCTGCAATATCCATTAAGACTTGTATATGTACGGGTACACAAGCTGCAGTAAGTAAATACTTGTGCAGTAGAGCTATTTGTGTGCCATTTCAATTAAAACTGTAATGAAAATGACGTAGTTTTGTAAGAGTTCAAGATTTTTTGTTCGGATGCTCTCTTTCTGGCACCAAGCTCCCATCCCCCTTCAAAAATTTCATTTCATCCCTCTGAAATCCCTCCAATCCGCAGTTTACCCTTCCTTTTTCACACTCTTAAAACCTTCCCTTTCAAAACTTCCCATTCAACCGTCCCCTTTCAACGCTCCCTCTCTAATCCACATTTTCAAGCCTTCCTTCTCATCCCTTTGCCTCTATTCCCCACTGTCCCTCCAACCCTAAACCTTTCTTCCTCCTACTTCAACCTTCCTTCTCTTAACCCCTCTAACACATTTCCTGCGAAGTGACCCACCGGTGGGTCACTCAGGTTAGGTTCTGTAATTTTTTCTAAGCTTTCTAATGACTGTGTGTACATAGTAAAGCTTTGCACCGGCTAGGCAATCGCAGGAAACGTGTTAAAACATCCTTCTAATATTCTCTCTCGTTGACTTTGCCATTCCTCAGGTTTGTATTCTCCATCGCCACCACAACTTCAGTGTAATTTTGTCTCCGTAGTGTTGCTTCTTGTCTCTTCCATACTTGACGCATCTGTCACTATATCGTACAATATACACATATATATGTATGTATATATATATATATATATATATATATATAAGTGTTATATAATTTATTTGTAAAACATTTTCACGCATCTGGGGGTAAATGTTAATATGTGTGTAGCTACGAACATATTTATTTCTTCGATACATATTCTCATTCCTGTGTGTAAATGAACTTAGTTTCACAGACTATGAGTAGTTTCACATCAACAACATGAGTAGTTCAACATGAACGAGTCAACAACAGATTACTCTCCGGGGGCAGTGGCACAGGATGTTTCGTTTAATTCATTCCCTTTACTTCTTTGAAGTTATGAATGTGGATATTTTGATTCTCATGCTGACTTTTGATAAACAGGAAAAGATATTGTGTAATATTCCATGAACTTTTTTCTGCCAAGTTTTATTCTGCAGTAAGACATGATGTTAGTGCAGTGGTTCTTAACCTTGTTGGAGGTACTGAACCCCACCAGTTTCATATGCACATTCACCGAACCCTTCTTAATAGGAAAAATAAAATATGATTTTTTCAAATTCAAAACATAAATATGTATTTTACCAGTGCACAAAATGAACCGTGCATCAGCATCACAGTGTTCAAAGAACATTATCATAAAAACATGATTTTCACACATAAACAAAAACATTATAATGAATATTTGCTGCAAATCAGTGTGACTTCTGCTGTTGCCTTTCAGAGACCAGTTCAGAAATGCGCGGCTTCACCGTGGCAAGTGCCACTCTCATGTCATTTTTGCAACACTGTCTGTTCCTTTTCTTAGTTTTTATGCCCAGCATCCTCGAAAAGGGATTGCTTACAAAGATATGTTGTAACAAACAGTGTGAAAATCTCTTGACTTTTCTTAGCAATAACAAGGTACGTTACCGTTTGTTGACACCTAAACGTTGAAAGCGTTGTTGTTCGAAAGAGTTGATGTTGAACCTGGCTCCGTTGAATTTCAATGATTTCGTAGAGGTATTCATCATTGACATCTGTTGTCTCAACACTAAACGTGAACGTCTGTCTCACCCATGCTGGATATGACTCTCTTGTAGGGAAGTATCGAGAGACTCGAGAGACTTTGCAAGCCCATTTAAGTGCGTGGCAAATGCTTGCTTCTGTTCCACGTGTACAGAAATGTCTCCGATTCCAGATACATCTTCGATCTTACTTACACAGTCGTCCAGCAGGGGAAAGTTTGCGAAGTTATTGTTCTCTGTTCGTCGTTTTCATAACGGTAGCTTTTTTTGAAAGGCCTTCAGGTTTTACTCCCCTTCGGTGATACTGACTCCACAGTCGTGCATCTTTTGATTGAGATGATTGAGAGCTGAGAAGATATCAGCCAAGTACGCTAAATGAGAATGAACTCAGAATTTTTGAAGCAATCTGCCTGCTAATATTAGTACCCTTGCAAAAACAGAGCTAATTCCACACACAACGGCAAAAACACGATTCAGCACCTATCCTCGGGATAACCCCCGAATGTTAGAATGGTACAGAAGTACTTCGAAATCAGAGCCCATTTCTTTACACAGCTCACTGAAGATGCAGTGCCTCACAGCAATAGTTCGCGCATAGTTCACGCATTCCACTATAATATTTAATACTTCTGTCAGCTTTGGAGGCAAGGTTTTTGCTGCCAACGCATGCCTGTGCAGAATACAATGCGTAACAATGATGTGTGGTGCATCGGCTTTCATTAGCGCACCAAAACCAGACTTTCTTCCCAGCATGACTGCAGCTCCGTCTGAACAAACTACAAAAACCATATCCAACGAAAGACTGTTGTCTTTGCAGAAGTTATACACAAGTTTCTTCACATTGGCTGCCTTAGTTGTTGTAAGAGGTTAACAAAATAAAAAATCTTCATTTATCACGTCATCTTTCACATAGCGCACTAATACGGCATGCTGGCTTAGATTGGAAACGTCTGTGGTCTCGCCAAGTTAAAGGCTGAATTTTGCCGGGCTTGAAATCAGATCTGCAACTACTTGAGCCAAGATGTCTTTGCTCATGTCCTCTATTCTGTCGCTCATGGTGTCATTTGAAAGAGAAATTTGGGATAACTTTACTTTAGCCTCTTTTCCCAGCATGATATTCGCCATCTTCAATACAGCTGGTTTGACGAATGTTTCACCAATGGTGTGTGGTGTGCCCTGCTTTGCGATCAGGTTAGCACCTTCGTACGATGCTGCAAGGATCGGTTTGTTGATGGGTATAAAGCCGAAAAAAGGCAAAGTAGCCTTTTCATCGAATCGGGCTCTCTTCACCTTGAATTCAGCGAGCGTTGTGTTCTTGTATTTTCCATTTTCATGCAGCTTAAGAAAATGTTCGCTTAGTTTTCCCGGTGCTAGACTTGAATTGCTCAACTTGGCATTGCAAATCGTGCAGTTAGGACGCAAACTCCCATCACGTTCCGTTATACATGTGAATCCATATTGTACATATTCGTCCGACCACTATCTTCTTTTGCTCGACGTAGTATGTACGAAGGAATTAAAATATTAAGGAAGAAATCACATGATGTATCATCATGAGAGTCAAGTCGACTACTTAGCGCACCAAATATCCTGCAGCACAGATTAGCCAAGCGATGTAGCATGATCACCTGCAGCCAATGATGGTCAGGCGGGGCGTGTCATCACGAATCATGTAAGTCGGATATGTGTCTTGTCCTGACTCACCGAACTCCTGGGGTTCGATCGAACCCAGGTTAAGAACCACTGTGTTAGTGAGACACGACATTTCTGTTAGTAAATAATTTGCATATCCTAACAATTTGTTAGACAAACTAAATTCATTTCAAACTTCCATATAAAAAAATAATCTTCCGTATAATCTGAGGAATAAGACAACTGTTGAGTGGAAGATCAGCCACATGAACAAGAGACCACTCAATTATAATGCTCCGTAGGTACGTATGTATTGTGTGAACTTTGGCCTGTCGTATAAGTTGTGGATTTTAATGTATTAAAAAATTATGTAGCATGTGTTATACATCGAACTCAAAAAGACTATTACGACTCATGGTATTACATCTTTAACCCTCATTGTAATATATTTTATGCGGGTAGATTGCTTACTCCTAGCTCACCTGCAAAGTAGGCAGGCAAGCATGGGACAACCTGAGCCCGTGCAAATATTACCACTGATTTACATCAGCAGAGCGAAGCGTCACCAACGCTCGGTAATTTTCCTTACTCATTAGTTTGAGGCACGAAGTTTCGATTTTTGGAATTTGATACCTCATTACTTTTTGGAAAGGCTTCTGTAAATTTTATTTTTATTAGTTTAATGAATTTATATATCAATAATAAAACATCATATTAAATAGTCGTGTGTGAATGCTTATATAATTCGAAAAAACATACTCGAAAAATAAATTTGAGGATATTTTATATGTATATATATTGTTCTTTTTGAAATTACTATTTTATGTCTAACTATGTTAAATGATGAAATCATTTGCAAATCATATGTGTATCACACTGTTATAAACCTTCTAGTTTTTATGTAATAATATGAAAAATAAAGTGCTCTTCTGATATGTACCATGTTTCAAATCTAACATATATGGTGAAAGTTCCAACAGTACTTGTTTATGGGTAACTATTTTAAATGTAACACTCGTTCAGGCATAATTTAGGGAAAAAATTAATATCAAGACTGGAAGCAATGTAGTGGTGTGAAAAATTATTCATTGATACATAAATCATTGCATTATGAACGCAAAGACAAAAATTCGTATTTGAATCGAAACTAAGCGAAACGACAAAGTAGCAATGTGAAGTATTGATTTGAAACTCTAATTACAAGAATGTTCAGAATTTCCAGTAATATACCCACATTCCAAACCATCCGGATAAATATTAAGCAATCCGGATTTTATCTACACTTGCCAATCAAATATCTTGTAATTTATTTCAAAATATTTTTTTTAGAACTCATGAGCAGTATTTTTTCATGTAGACCCTCAACCTGTGTAACCAACAGTGTAATAAACTGAATGAATGTGAAAAAACTCGAAATGTTCAACCCTTTTGCCATATGATTCATGATATTTTATTAATCGCTACACTAATGTCGCTGGAAAATCATTACCTATCCGCGTTTTCATTTCCGAGGAGTTGGCTATTCTGAACCATTGTTTTCAATATCCGTAACGTTGGTTGTTCTGACAAGGTCTGTGTACACTGCGCGGTGTTTTCGTAGCCAAGATGGCCATTAACCCACGCAAGGATGGTGGACCAAACGCTAAATTCTACGAATCTAACGAAACTCTGACACAATTTGAAACTGTGAAGTCATGGTTGATGAAAAATTGTAAAAAGGTAAATACCGATGAGCGCAGGTTGAGTGTCAATGTGAAGCTCAAAGGCATCCTAACCCTAGTAGTGGGGAAAATCAATATACAAGTTAAATTTTAAGCTCTTGAGTGTTGAATTATGTGTTAAATATTAATATTTGTTGGTATGTGAATGTTAAAATAATGTTTTGCTAAGGAAAAGGATAGAAGTTCAGCTACTGGCTGAACAGCAGCATTTGCTCAGGCAGCTGAACTTTTAGTTGGCACATCTGTAGTCTGCAGAAACATATTTTATTTACAAATTATACAAATTATGTATTGTATTTATTTCTGATATATTACATGGAACATGTATAATTGTATGGGTCATGTATTGTCACTAGCATAGTTATTCTGTCATGAATATGCACATCATGTAGTGAATTACATACCTAGGTACGATCAGTAACTTATAGGGAGGAAATAATTTGTTGTATGTGTTTGTTTTTAATTGCTGGGATGGCAAGATTATTTAGATGAAGTGAGTCTTGTATTCTAGGTAGATCTCACCTAACTTCTGTTTGAAAGATATACAGTATTGGATTAAAGTGAATTATTTCCTGTAGAATTCAGGGGCAGTGATCTATCTAGGGGGATACTACATCATACAGGACATAATTAAATTATTTCCTTTTTTTCATGGTAAAAGAAATCTCTTAAATGATTGGTGTATGTATTCCACATGATATGAATATTTATATATTTGTCACTGATTCAGAAACTTCTGACATAAATGTATAGTACATTACACATAATGCAAATATTATCAATGTTTGTTACTGTGCAGCATGTGGCAGCTGACCCACCTACCTGCAAGGGTCTGGCTCAGTTGGTGGTGCAGCTCCTGCAGTTCATGGAGGACACGTGTGGTACGAAGGCTAGCAACCCTCCTCTCATCAAACTACCAGTAAGTTACTCCATCAAACTGCCTAAGTTGCTGCCAGTAAGTTATTCCATCAAACTGCCTAAGTTGCTGCCAGTAAGTTACTCCATCACACTGTCTAAGTTGCTGCCAATAAGTCACTAGTTATAATTGTAAATGAACACCAAGTTATTCCAGAACCTACTCAGCTGTTACCATATTGCACAAAATAAAGTAAATGAGCTTTGTCTTGCCTGAAGAATGCATCTTATCATACATGTCATTGGTAAATAATAACATCAACCTTTTAATTAATTTTCTAATTGGATGTATTTGAATTGTGAGAAGTAAATGATGAGTTCATAGACCTCAGAAACAACAGAACTGATCACCCATGTCTTCATTATCACACTTGTCTTGTACAAGTAATGTCTGATGTAAGTTGGAAATACTAATAGAATTTTCATGTTACATGCTAAATAAAATGCCTACATCCAAACTTAGAGTGAACATCTTGCCTGTGCAGGTACGCTGCTTCCTAGACTTGAAGCCAGACGGTGGGCTGTGTCACATTATGAGCACCGTGTACAAGTACAAGTCTGACCACAGCTGGCGCCGCTTTGACTTCCAGGTCTCACCTCCATCTTCAGAAACTGCTTCTTTACTGCTGATAAATCCTGCTCAGTTTGACTTACCTGCATTTCACATGGCTTCCCATGTTCAGATGTAGAATTAACTTTGGGAAAATTTGCTATGCTTCCTTATTTTCTGATGTCTTGTTTAGAGTGTTTGATATTCTGGACTTCAGATGTAATTATTTTGTAAGCTTAACCTTGTAACTTACAACCAGCTGCACTCATTTCAATTATTCTCTAAGATAAACCTTGTAATTTACAGCTAGCTGTGCTTACCTTGAATTTTCTCCTAATTTAATGTTGTAATTTGTGGCTATGCTCAGTGTGAAAACAGCTACAAAACTACTTACTTCACATAAGATGTAGCTGTTTACTTCCAGCTCACAATTATAGCTTTGTGTCAAATTTATCTAAGTACATTGTACATGTGATATGCGTTGTACTGACAGTGTTTCCAGTTGACCTCCTCTACAGGATGTTCTATTCCTTAATATATACTTGCCTACCAGAGGCAATCTGATGTAGGTTTTAGTTTAGATTTAGTTAGGCATTAGTTTTAACCCCCCTCCTCCCCCTCCTCCCCCCGCCTGGTGAATGTGTGGAATTCAATTGTTGCAACATATATTCCGATTTTTATATTCTCTAATATATTGAATCTTTTTCTTTCATGCGAGATGATTTGAACTGGCTAGGTACTGATCAGTGTCATTGATGTGACCTTCGTATTATTTTCAAGGCAATTGTCATGTGTAATCACTGGCATTTTATTCAATATATTTATTTTCTACCCGTTGGGTTTTATTTTAAGAGGAAATCGTAGGTAGTCTTTGTTTTGATCTAGCGATAAGTAATTTTTGTTAGGTACTTATCTACATGATGATAATGACTTTCTGCTATGAGAGTGAATTACTCTTTAAGTAATGATTTACATTGTAATCATGTAGTTTAGTAATTCTTTCCGTTATATTTGACCTTATCATTATTTGGATCAGTCGCCGTCACGGCGTGAAGCAAATATCGAGCTGCTGCGGTCCATCCTAAGTGCACTGGTTGCCAGCGGACGCTGGGTCACACCCAAGGTTTGCATCCACCACACAGTTGACTCTGAGATGAAGAAAGAGCTGTGTGATATTGTGACCAGGCACAGCGGCAAGGTTGTCGGTGAGCTAACATCTCTTATAGCTGCTTCTGGTGTGAAATGTATTGTAGGCATGTCATTTAGTTGTGTGTTCCAGGATTATCAATGTGTACCCAAATGTCTGACTCTTATGCCTGTTGCTCATGTTAGGGAATGTATTTCTTTACATCTTCAGTGTTTTATATTTTCTGAATATGTCCCGTGATATCGTATTCCAATGGTTGTTGATATAAATAGGTATTTCATCCAGTCATTATGTGTATCACATTGACTTAATATGTCTTGTATGTGAACATGTGTTTCATGTTCCGTCTAGAAAAGTTGGAACATTTCAGAAGAAGTTAAGGAAGCATGTGTTCGACTGGTCATCAGTGGGAGTTCTTAATTTATGCTAAAAGTGAAGGATTTGTCCGCTGCCTTACGACTAGCAGTTGTGGCTTCAGATTGTGGGTGGGATTACGATCAGAATTGTAGGCAAAATAGTGATCAGGATTGTGGTAGACGTTTGTCATTCATAAGCTAATTAGAGTGCAAGGTACCACGGCGAATTGTCAGGTAATGTATTACTACATACTTTTATTTTTACCGTGATTCTTGTGACTATTGTTTCTACCATCATCTATAATTGTATTATTAAGATTACTGTCACTGTCATTATTGCTGCATATGCTGTTGACGATTTTAACATTCTCATAAAACTAATGATGAAAATGATTATGGTTACTATGACTTCTGCAGACTCAGTCAGTGAGGCCAGTCACGTAGTGTACGATGAACAAGATCCTCTGGATGAGGAGTTTGCAAGGGGTGTACTGCGCAGGGACAAGTCTACGCTCTTCCACTTCTACTACATGCCGGACTCCCACGACAACTGGGTGCCTAACATCGAGCTCGACTACGACCCTCCTTCCTCTCCTGCTCCTCCTGAACAGACACCCATCAAGGTAAACCTCATCTGTAAGCATGACCTCAACACAAACCCTGTCAAGATGAAGTTGCCATGTCCTAGAGCTATACTGAGGTATTGGCTATACTGAGGTGCTGTGTTAATGCAGAACTGCTAATATTTTGGACTTGTAAAGTGGTCAATATCTCGTGACCCTTTTGTTTGTAGAGTAGAATGAGTATAAGAAAAATAATAATATTCTCTTATATAGTTTCACAAAATCTTAGCCTGGTAAAATTTTCACAGAGTCCAACATTGATGACATCCCACAACTAACGTTAATGATTGAAAGCTAAGTTTTACTATACAGTTCACTATTTAAATTACTGGCTTTTTGTCTCACGAAATATGTGTCTTGTTATGCCTTCGCTGACAATATTTGTGCTCTACTTTAGTGGCATTTTGTGTCATTTACCACCACTTGATACACTAACGTATCACCACCCCTACTAAATGCACTAACATGAACGTGCTGCTGCAGGTGTGTGCGAACTGGCTGCAGGACCTGGAGTCTTACAACGAGTGGATGAATGAGGAAGACTACACTGTGGATGAGAATGGTGCGAAACTGAAGCATCCGCACTGTCTGTCTGTGGATGACACGATGGCTCTGTCTGACCCTGACAGGAAGAAGAAGGAGACCAAAACCACCAGCAAAAAGAGACCCAGAAGCCCGCCCTCGCCTCGGACTGGCAGCAGGAGGAAGGGGTGGGTCTGACGTGACTGTCCCTGTCTCACGGTGTTGAGGTTGTCTACAGTCTACTGACATACTGCTAGTAATATCTTCCTACTCTTATTCTATTCCCCTATTAATGCACGGCGTCGGAAAAAATGTACGCAGAAAATTGGTCTTGCAGAAAAATTTGAATGAAAAGTTTTTCTTTCATAAGAGTTCTTCCTTTTCGTTCGTTGGAGCCTAAGAACAATCTCTAACGTAAGAGAAAGTTATTTGTACTTTTAAACTAGTTCTCAATACTGAATTTTAGTGAAGCCTATCTATTAATGAGGTAACATCCCTGCAGGGGACGCTCTAGCGCCACTCCCGCCCCCTCGTCATCTGCTCCTTCTCCTGCCAAGCCCAGCAAGAAGTCACGTCCTGACGAAGAGGACGACCTGACGGTGGGCCTGGACGACCCGCCACCTGAACCCTGCGTCACTGAGGTCACCCCTTCGTCAGTAGCGGCGGCTGCTGCCACCACGGGACGCACGTCTGCGGGTGGTGGGAGCGCGTCGTCGGTGACGGGGGCTTCGAAGGGCGCCACCTACCTGGACATGGACAACCAGGAACACGACAAGGCTGAGGCCGTGGCACAGGTACTAGGTAGTACCATAGTCTTGGGTGGTGGCATAGTTTTAATGGTGCTATAGTCTTGGGTGGTACCATAGTCTTGGGTGGTACCATAGTCTTGGGTGGTACCATAGTCTTGGGTGGTGGCATAGTTTTAATGGTGCTATAATCTTGGGGGTGCCATAGTCTGGGTTATGATCATAGTCATTGTTAGCAAAATTGTAATTAATATTGTGATTATGATCATATGTAAAATCGTAAATATGATTATTATGACCATGATTATTTATGTAGACGTGATTATGATTTTTATAATTATCATTGATGTGATGATTGTGGCCCGTGCAGCTGAGCGAGCCAGAAGACACTGCGACGGACCAGACACATCACATCATCGTGCCCAGCTACAGCGCCTGGTTCGACTACAACGCCATCCACGCCATCGAGAAGCGCGGCCTCCCCGAGTTCTTCAATGGCAAGAACAAGAGCAAGACACCGGAGATTTACCTCGCCTACAGAAACTTCATGATCGACACCTACAGGTATGTCCTACAGGTACCCTGCTCACAACTGGAAGGTACCTGTACCCCACATTAAATCCCGTGAATTATTCAAAGCATGTGTAAGTTATTCTCCAAACGCTAAGAATGCGTTAATTTTCGTAATATTCTATTTTATTTTAATAATATGCTCCATGATATGCTGTATTTCCTTCTAAATAATATACGCTATGATATACAGGTTGAGTATAGCATTTGAACACTGATTTATACTTGCATATAAATGAGTTTGAGAAATAGATATCTTTTTACTGAACAATGTTGTGAGTATAAGAATAAACATTGTTGTGTAATTTTATTCAATGAAGTCTCCTTCAGCTTCTATAACGGTTTTTATGCGAGGTCTGAGTCGCCTACAAGTTTGGCTCAAAGGATCTTGGTTCATATGGGGCATTGCTTTAACTTCTAAGGCATTAAGGGAATTTTTTAGCGTTATGAGGACACTCATGAACCTCTCTCTCTTAACTACGTTTCGTACATAGAAGTGCAATGGCGTGAGATCTGGAGAGCTAGGAGACAAAATCTTAGAAGTTATGTGATCAGAAAAATTATCCCCCATTCTGTACTGCTTGAGCCTTGTGTGATGTTGAACCAAATAACATCATTCTCTGCTGGATATTTAAGTCTGTTTCGGACCTTATAATATCTGTTAAATGATTTGCCTTCACCTCTCTGACATACAATGACTTTTACTGATCACATCAGAAAACACCACATAAAAATGTCGGTATTCTTAAATTGCTTTGCCTTCATAGCCACGAAAACTGCGTGCCTCTTAAATTTCTTCGTCAGCATAGGGTCTGCCATTGGTAATTCTGAAATGTAGAAAATATAGCCCCTTTTGTACACGTCTACCTCTTTTCTGTACACGTTTGCTCCCGTCCTGCAGGCTGAACCCCAGCGAGTACCTGACCAGTACAGCGTGCCGACGCAACCTTGCTGGGGACGTGTGTGCCATCATGAGAGTACACGCCTTCCTCGAGCAGTGGGGCCTCATCAACTACCAGGTGAGACAGTGGGGCCTTATCAACTACCAGGTGAGGGAGTGGGGCCTCATCAACTACCAGGTGAGGCAGTGGGGCCTCATCAACTACCAGGTGAGGCAGTGGGGCCTCATCAACTACCAGGTGAGGCAGTGGGGCCTCATCAACTACCAGGTGTTTTTAGGTGATCATTTTGGAAGTTTTAAGATGAAAATAGTTGTACTACCTGTTAATGAGAACATTAAAAGTTATCTACCTGACCATGAAGAAAACATAGCTTTAATCTTCGCTAATGAGCAAAGATTCATTACTCTTTAATGATGCAAAAAAGTTTGTTACAAGCAGATTATGAAAATAAGTTAACTTCTTCCTAAAGAGGAAAATAATAGAGTACTGCATGAAATAAATTGCCACCATGCTTCAATGAAAATATTATCTGATCAAGTCTTGAGCCAAATACTTGTGTTAAAATAAGTAACTTGTGCAGGTGGACACAGATGCCCGTCCCACACCAATGGGTCCTCCCCCTACCTCCCACTTCCACGTGCTGGCAGACTCTCCTTCAGGGCTGCAGAGCATCAACCCCATCAGGGTGAACCAACCTTGTGCTGCGAAGGTTCTCGATATTAAACCCAAGACAGAAGCCGACAGCAGCAGTACGTAGTGCTGGTGTGCAGGTCATGTGGCTTTCTTTGATTGTCTGCTGGTTGTGCAGGTCATGTGGCCTTCTTTGATTGTCTGCTGGGTGTGCAGGTCATGTGGCCTTCTTTGATTGTCTGCTGGGTGTGTAGGTCATGTGGCCTTCTTTGATTGATTGCCTCAGTAGATGAGATGCACTCGTGCTACGGGCACAGTGTTGTGCTGTCTACGTTTAGTTCACCTCTAAATTAATTCATCCCTCATTTTTAGTTTTCAACATCAATTCCCAACGTCAGTTTTCTAATTTAATCTAGCCATTAATTATTTAACATTAAACCTATGCATTTATCGTTGGTGTGAACATGGTTGGTAATTGTGTATCGTGTTCTAGGTGCTTCTCCAGGCGGTCCGACGCCAGGGTCAGACCTGGGCCTGCGCATGGACCAGTACAGCAAAAAAGGCCTCAAGAATAGAGCCCCCAGCGCACAGACCCGCGACTGGACCGAGAAGGAGACCGTGCTACTACTGGAGGCGCTGGAGGTGCGTGGTGGGGTCTGGAGCTGGAGACCTTGAAGTTGTGGGTCATGGCCTTTTGTAGTTGTGGGTCATGGCCTTTTGTAGTTGTGGGTCATGGCCTTTTGTAGTTGTGGGTCATGGCCTTTTGTAGTTGTGGGTCATGGCCTTAGGTAAAGGCTGTTAGAAGGTAGGGTCATGTGTGGAAGTAGTGTCCCTTTAGAGGTGTGGGTTATGACCAATTAGTAGTGGCCCTTGAAGCCAATTCTTTCCACGAGATCACTTCATATCGTCACAGCCAAACCTTCTGAAGCCCTTAGAATGTCACTCTGCTGTGGAGAGTTAAATCTGTTAATGATGAGTTAGTTGCTGCGACTAGAGCGTCTTGTGATGCGAAATCCATTAATAGTGATGTGGCTGTTGTGTTTCTACAGCCTCGTGTGCTGAATCTTCATTGGTCAAAGTTCGACGTTTACTTTTATGATATTATGATATTTCGAAGTGTGTCCCGCCACATTTCGTGGGTCCATTGAATTGTAATGTCCGTTTGGATACTAATGAATATTTGAATATTAATGCCCGTTGAATATTTATTAAGTCATAATGGCAATTAAGTAGCAGTGCTTACTACTAAGCAAGTGTGGTGTGTGTGCAGCTATACAAGGACGACTGGAACAAGGTGTGTGAGCACGTAGGATCACGCACGCAGGACGAATGCATCCTACATTTCCTGCGACTGCCCATTGAGGACCCATACCTGGAGGACGCTGGGGAGGCTGACTCTGTGATGGGGCCCCTGCAGCACCAGCCCATCCCTTTCAGCAGGGCTGGCAACCCCATCATGTCCACCGTGGCATTCCTGGCTTCTGTGGTCAGTGAGCTCTGACAGGACAGATGTACACTGTAGTCTGCAATAACTTGCAAGCTATTTTATGGATAAAAGGGTATTAAAAGTTGCATTTTCAAGATAAAGCTTGGTCAGTTATACAGGAGTAGTTGTTAGCTGCAATGTGGGGCTCCGTACTTCTTAACCTCATAACTAATTTTTCCAGTCCCATTCTTACTCATTCGAGCACAGGATAATTCAGGCATTAGATAGGTATCCTATTTTCTATCAAGTTCATATGTGACCATTGCTACATTGCGAAATTTATTTTATTATTATTGAACAATGCTGTACTAAACGTATTCACTACTCTTCTCATACGAAAATACAATTAATTACTGAAATTACTGGTTTGCGTGGATTTCCAGATGAGAGATGCAGCGTTGCAGGTTTGAGTAAGGGAAATTATTCCTATTTCATGCACAGAGAAAGTTGGTGTGTTGACACTTAATGCTACCTGTTTAGAACGTGCAGATTGAGTGCATGTAAACATTACAAAGAACATTAAAAAGTATTCAAGTATTATATAGTTAGTAGTATTCTTACGATCAATCTGGAAGTTTTACTTCTAAATTCTGCCCATGAAAACCATTTTCCTGAGTTCACATAAAAATGTTCATACAATCACGAATTGGAAACTGAAAACAGAAAAATGATAGGAAAATCGTTTTTCATTCTCATGAGTTTCATTAAAGAGCTCGTGTTTTTGCAGGTGGACCCCCGAATAGCGGCCGCAGCGGCGTCGGCAGCCATGACAGAATTTTGTCGCATTAAGGAAGAGGTGCCAGCTGCCCTCCTCGATGCCCACGTGAGGACCGTGGCTAATCACGTGGCAGCTGGCAACACGGCAGATGGTACGCAGGGTCTCGACAAGACTGGCATCGCTGGTACCAGTTGTGACGAGGATGACAAGGAAAAAGATGGCAACAAGGACAGCGTAGCGGCGACTGCGGAGAAAGGCGACGAGAAGATGCAAGTGGATGGTGAGGGCAAGGAGGACCAAGAGAAGGGAACTGGAGGAGAGAAGAAGACGGAGGTTGAGGGAGGGGAAAAGAAAGAGGAAACAGGAAGTGTTGATGAGAACAGCAAAGACGCTGGTGATAAAGGCGATAAGGCAGTCGAAGAGAGCAAGGCCAAAGGAGAGGAAGGCGCTAAGGAGTCCAAAGACTCCACCGAAGAAGATAGCAAGCGACAGGCCATCGAGAAGTTGCGCAAAGATGCGAGCGTCCAGCAAGCTGCAGCTGCTGCGTTGGGTGCTGCTGCTGTCAAAGCCAAACATTTGGCTGCTGTGGAGGAACGGAAAATTAAGAGCCTTGTCGCTCTTCTGGTCGAGACCCAGATGAAGAAACTCGAGATCAAACTGCGTCATTTCGAAGAACTCGAGACCATCATGGATCGTGAGAGGGAAAGCTTAGAGCTGCAGCGACAACAGCTGCTGCAGGAGCAGCAACAGTTTCACCTGGAGCAGCTGAAGGCAGCAGAACTGCGAGCCAGACAACACGCTATGCATCAACTACATCAGCAGCAGCAGCACGCAGGTGCTCCTGTTGCAGGGGCTGCAGCTGGTGCAAGTGCTGCAACATCTGCTCCTGCCGCTACTGCTGTTGCTCACTGATAGCTCTCGTCCTCATCGTCACAGTCATCGTCTCATCGTCACGTCTTATTACTCATCGTCATCGTAGTGTCTTAGGGAATCTTCTAGCAAGAGCAAAGTATTAACTAACATTGCAGGGCTTGTGCACTGCCCAATGACATCATTGTTCATTTTTTTTAGAGCCTCATACAAACATGATAGGCTTCTTGCTGAACTGTCGTATGAAACGCGTATGTGTTTTTTTTCAAATAACAGTGTCATTGTGATGAAACCTCAATGAAACATGGCATATTTTATATTAATTACCTTCAAATTATCCGTTTCTTTGTAGGTTAAAAAGTCGACATCGTTAGTCTATGAGCTGAATTAGAAAGCCCCAAATTGAAGTATGTAATCCATGCCAATAAACTAACTGAGGCTGGTCTGTGCTGGACCCGTCTTCTGTATGTGTAAGTTTAATTATCGAAGTCCAAAACCCGTTGTTCTATTCATTGGCATCCAAGTTATTTTATTATTAATCTTTAGTGTTTTAGTAACTTCACAGTATGTACAGTATAATCCAGGTCTGTACCATTGTTTTACCCGTGATCTCTTCTTCACTACCTTACTAATTTGCCTGTAAAATTTTTGACTCGAGGTGTGCCGGTATGACATGAACCGTGCAGCCATTGCTGATTGTGCTCAATTATATCAGTTAATTGATTGGCCTCTGCCATACAAGACCTGCGCATGATTGAAAAGTACTATGACGTTCATACACTCGAATTGTACGTTGTTGGCCATTTTATCAACTGTTACCGTACTAAATTCAGATCAAGATCGTCTTGAATAATTACTTGTATTCTGGTACTTCGAAATATTCCGGATACTTGAAGGCATTCTGGATATTTAGAGGGGATCCTAGATACTTAAAAGAGGTCCTATATGCTGAAGAGGATCCTGGATACGTGAGGGCATCCTTGGTTCTTAAGGGATCCAACGTCCTGACATGAAAGGATTCCGGATGCTTGAAGGGGTACTCTTGTTTGGGTAATTTATTGTATATCTTATTCATGTGCTTGTGGCGCTGTTTAAATTGCAATGTCTTTAAACTAATGGTCAATAATTATAAATAAACTTCAACTAACATCCCATACGTGTCTGCCTTGCTGCTTCTTCCTCTGCAGTCTAGGACTTGGGTGACCATTTAGTTTCTGCTTCCTGTCTTCCTTTTCAGTGGCCCAAGTTTGTGTTGGAATATTTCTGAAAAAATCTGCGGGTAGAGTGATCATCTCTAAAAGCCTACTCCGGACTGCATTTGGTTGATAGTACATCTACACAGTAAACGAATTTTAGCGGAGCTAGTAAGTTATTCCGATGATTCGTACGTTCCATGTGAATAATTTGCGTCTTGGAAAATTTCCATGTTTTTTATATTAAAACCTATCGTAGTTGCCGGCTTTGTTTTAACCTTCAGCTAGTTCATGGTAACAAACACGATGTATTCAGGAGGCAGTTTGGGTCATTTGAAAATTATTTGGAATACTGGTTGCATTTGAACCTCTAACCTGTGAGGTCAATTCCAATACTGACTTGGAATCGGGCTATGTCAATTCCATTACAGTCTTCTAGCGTGTAACGTCAGTTTAAATACAGCTTTTGAGGCTGTGAGACCAATTCCAATACAGCGTTCGAGCGTGTGAGATCAATTCCAATACAGCGTTCGAGCGTGTGAGATCAATTCCAATACAGCGTTCGAGCGTGTGAGATCAATTCCAATACAGCGTTCGAGCGTGTGAGACCAATTCCAATACAGCGTTCGAGCGTGTGAGACCAATTCCAATACAGCGTTCGAGCGTGTGAGATCAATTCCAATACAGCTTTTTAACCAGTGATCGTTTGAGCGGCTTGTTTATATGAAATTTGAATTTTTACTGACGCACCCCTCACTCCCCCATGGTTAGTCTGACTTCATTAAATATATGACTAGTGTGACTAGACGTGATGCTTAGTGATGGATGTTCCATGAGAAGTGGTTGTTGATGGCTGAGGAGGTAGATGGAGAGTTGGAGGCGGTAATCGTAGAAGAGCAAGTAAAGGTAGAGATTTAATTTATTGATTTGACCAACTGAATGGTAATGGAGGATGTAGCATTATTGCAGTCAGTTACAATAAATTTGAACTAATTTCCTAAAATGACAGGAAATATTGTAAAATTACTCGAAGTAACAGCGCAACAGCTAATTAATTACAGTGGCAAATAGTTAACTTTGATTTACGATTAGTTAATCCAGCAAATTTGATCACAGCTGCATTATGGTTGGAAAATATTCCAGTATTAATTTTAATTAGCCTTGTGTAGAACTATTTTTGGAAAACGAATGAAATTTCAACCGTTAAAAGTTCCAAATTATTAATAAAAGGTACATGAACTAGGAATAAATGGCACAAGTTTCTACATTTGGTTACGAATTATTAAAAAACAACGAAAAATATGTGAAGGAAATAAAGCTGTCACAATGCCCACAGGAACAGCGCGCTGCGAACCTTAATTCTAGGCATTTCATCGATAAGAACAAGCAGTCCTGATGTTGATCTTGTTGTGTAGTGCTAGTTCTTTCCCTCGGCTTAGTTAGTCTTCCAAAAAATAATCTTTTCACTTTGTTAAGCAAGAAAGCTATCAAATTTCTTCTAACTTGGAGCCGCATGGAAAAGCATTCGAGTCTGCAATAAGCAACCGTCTAAAAAATTGAATAGAAACCTCTACACGCCACGTGTTCCTGTGACTGACAATCCCAGTACATACGTTAATTTGTAGCTTGAATTTACGCATGTTGGATGTGATGTGTGATATTCGATGAATAAAAGAACGGGGGAACTATGTCTAGAGCATCTCTTTTAAAACTCAAAGAATAAAATTTGTCAAGTAATCTAGACTCATTAAAAGAATGATGGGAAGTTATTGTAGAACTCACCTCTAGTTACGCAGAAGTTACGGAAGAAATTACCTCTAAGTTATGTTTAAGTTATGCTGCAAGTTACCTCTCAAATTACCAAGTTACAGCAATGCACAATTCAGCTCACTCAGCACAATGCTGGAGTGCAGCTCACGTCTGGTCTGTCACTCGAGCTGACCAAAGCTGAGCACCCCAGACTCTCG
Source organism: Trinorchestia longiramus (assembly GCA_006783055.1). Taxonomy (NCBI): domain Eukaryota; kingdom Metazoa; phylum Arthropoda; class Malacostraca; order Amphipoda; family Talitridae; genus Trinorchestia; species Trinorchestia longiramus. The sequence goes on along the minus strand of VCRD01001575.1, from coordinate 5,103 downwards.
TGGAAAGAAACTGTTTCATTTAATCTTGGAGACTTTGTGCTGTTTAGTTGCATAATGTGTAGGATTCCTGAACTCCTATGTGCTTTAGTTGGTTGGGTGGTGTCTTCGTCAGACAGTTTCATGTAGCAGAGTTTTGGCGCTCTACTTGTCAGCCCATTTCCGAAGTGGGCTACGGTGAAGCTGAAGTTTAGGACCAAAGCCCAGTACTTGTTATATTCCCAGTGTTATATTTCTAGTACACATTACTGAACATTCTCAACGTGATCGACAAGTATCCTAAAAGTGACCGTTTGAATATGGTAATGATTTTCGTGAATTTAAGCTGGAGTGTATACTAAAATACTTGGCTCATTCGCAACGCTTGAATGCATAAAATGTTAAGTATTCGACTTTCACCCTATATTTAAAAGTGAAAACATTCACTCTGACTGAGAACATTGACTGGTAGAAAAGAAGAATGAAGTGAATTCACTGGGAGCTTCCTACCTTCTTTGTGATATAACTTATGCATAGTTGACCTAATTCTTTTGCTTCTGTACTTTGATTTGTTATTGTGATCTTGTTCTGTTACTCTCCTGTAGCTAGCTCATGGCCATGAATCCTGAACTTTTTGTATACATACTGGCCTCGTTCTTTTATACATGTTAACTAAAGTCTAGTGCTCATATTGGTCTAGGTCTTTTGTACATGTCAACGTAGGTCTTGTGTCCATATGAGGCAGGGGTCTGCTGGTGTACCTCAAATCAATGGAAACCTCACGTGTTCTCTCAAGGTATTGCGTTACATGTACAATTTTAAATATTTTTTGGAATGTTGCACTCAGAATATAAAGACAGAATCTCAGTACTCGATCATTCTTATTCTTATCATTTAGGATTCTGAATTAATTAAGCTTATATCGAATTAAATAGGGTTATAACTAATTAGGTAGGGTTATAGCTAATTGGTTAGGGTTGTATCTCATTAAATAATGTTGTATTTAATTTAAAGAATTTACGTTGTTTGCTATTATAAATTGTACAGTTTTGGTTCTTATGGCACGTCTTAATTCGTCGTAAAAAATTTTTAACCATACATATCTTCCTAATTTCTCAACTGCTTTATTAATATTCTTTGTCTTCAGCTTCCTTTAGAAACGAAGTTAACCTAAAAAAACAAAAAAAAAATTGAATAAACAAGTCGTGGATACCATGGACCTAAACACAGAAGAACCTGTTACAGGTGTCCCCAACGATCTCGCCTCTTTAATCAGTCAGAATCTAGCACAGCTGACATCGCAGCAAGTTGCTGACGTTAAGCCCGTCAGCAAAACAGAGTCAGACACTCCACTGGTCACAGTTGTGCCGTCACAAGCAGTGAAATCTGTGAGAATTAATACTGCCACAGAGCCGAGTGGGTCTGGAGACTCCGATATTCTTGAAGTTACTCAGTATTCTGGTGTTGATGACCCGATCGTGGCAGAGAAAAGGCAAAATAGTGATCATGTCATCAGCATTAGTGATCAGTTCATCGGCATGGGTGATCAGGTCAACGGGATAAGTGATCAGGTAAAGAGGATTAGTGATCAGCTCAATGAGATTAACGATCAGAGTAACGGAATCTGCGATCAGCTTAATGAAATCAGGAATAAGCTTAACGAGGTCAGCGATCAGCTAAATAAGATCAACAATAAGCTTGATGAGATCAGTGATAAGCATGAGATCAGTAACAAGCTTAACGAGATCAGTGGCCGAGTTGAGGTGGCAGGTAAGCAGGTTGAGGAGGTCAACAATAAGTTTTCTACACTTGGTATCCAAGATGCTGGTGTGGATTCGGAACCCTGTGAAGACCTCAGTTTATGGCAACAGAACAAGCAAGTGGTGGTTGCATGCCACCTGTTGTATGTAAATAAGATGAACAGAACGGTAGCCCACTGGCGGATCCAGGATATCCAAAAGATGATCCACAGGATGATGATGGAGACTCAACATTCTCTTCAAGTGAGTACATGTATATCAAATCAAAGTGTATATCAAAATCCCTTATTTAAGATGTTCTCTTTGGTTATGTATTATAAAAAAGTGGAAATATTTTCTTACTGGTTCACTCCATATGAGTTCCGATGCCTTTGAAAGCAAAATTTCCGGTAAAAATTTACATTCTATATTTCAATATAGTCATGCTCCGTTCTCTGTAGCGTTCAATTTGATCTTGCCAATAACATTCCGTGATGCAAAGTGGAATTAAATTCCTCCTTCTCTTATATTGAACATCTCTGTTTTGAAAAACAAGTTGTGGACAAGTATAGGTTTTATGCTTGTATCGTAGTGTGTGAGATGAGCTCGGGTTAGTAAACCAAAAACCTCAAAAAGTCCCCAAAGCTAAAAAAAAGCTTCCTTTTCGTTTGCCTACTCGTCCCATAAAATTGCCGCGATTCTTACGATTCTTCTTAACCATTTTTTAATCATAACTGAAAGCAGCCTGTGGGAGTGTTGCTGGATCTCTGGCTGTGTTGGATCAAATCTCCACTCAGTTGTTGAATTTTTCTTACTTGTGACACAGAGACCACGAAGGCTGACTGACTTGAACTAGTGATTTCGTGCAACTTGCAGATCGTCGGACGTGTGCGTACGAGCCTCTAGATGGGCAACAACAGTCGCTGGAAGCAATTGTCTAGTTTTCAGATGTTACCATTAAGAATGAAAAGCTATTGAATACTTCATGTGTATCCGAATGAAATAAATTTTAACTTTTTATTTTTATTTAACTGAGAATTAAGAACTTTCTAACAGTATTTGGATCACTAGCGTTCGTAAAACACATGAGCTATAATTCATTTTGTTGTTAATCTAAATTTTCCGTTCAAAAGTCCAGGGAAATTACGCAGGATGCACTTCTATAAGGGATTATGTACGCAATATTTCGTTCATTCAAAAGATAACTGTTTATATTCGGTTAATTTACCAATAATAAATAGGTAATAGTTGAATGAAATTAATAGTGGAGATAATGGACTGCACAAACAGAAGTTTGAACACTCATTACTGGTGTGAACAGAAACGAAAATGAAAGAAAGAAGCCTCCTTTCCAATTAAGTACACAGTACATATGGATTAGATTTTCAATTCTTAATGTTTACATCTTGAGACTAGTGATGCTGCTCCCAGCGACTGTTCCCGTCCTCTGTGGTGTGACTTGAGGTAGAGGCTCGTAGGGGCGCTACAGGAGCTTGAGGTAGAGGCTCGTAGGGGCGCTACAGGAGCTTGAGGTAGAGGCTCGTAGGGGCACTACAGGAGCTTGAGGTAGAGGCTCGTAGGGGCGCTTCAATGGACTTGATAAAATTCTAGTCTTCCCCTGGCTTTCAGGTCGTGGTTGAGTTATTGATACATAGATTCCTAAAATAAAACGTACCAAGCAGATTATTATTCTGCAGAAGTAAATGATTTTTCTCGCTTGAACAATTGTACGAATCATACACAGGTGTAGAAATATCAAGCACAATAAATGTTGATTTACTTTGAAAGAGAATGATGTTGCAGGTCTGTAGATGCAGTAACATTACACAGTGTCAGTCTGGGATATACAAAAGAAGAAAAAGTAAAACCCAGTAGTGTGTCTATTTTGCTTCTGATGAATTCCCCCATTTTACTAATGATATCAAGAGACGTAAATTTTTTTTAATTGGTATGTGACAGAAATTATTTTCTTCTACAGACCGAGGGTCCTCGCTTTAAAATCATCTTAAGTTTATGTTGCATGAAGGATGCCCTCCAGATGGCTCTAAATGCACCTTTTACAGACTTCGATGAACTGTTCACCAACACCAAAAGGTCGATTGACTACCTCTGCGTACTTCATGATACGTCACAACTATCAAGCATTTATAACGAGTTAGAACAAGCCCGAAATGTCATCTTGATGGGAATTGAAAGACTTTTCACTGTACTTTCCCCGTTGGTCGTTCAGTTTGCTAAATCTGATTTCAACGAGCAGTGGTTCAGCCTGGATGTGGTAGACACTTTGAGTTATAATGCTCTGGTCATGCTCGACACAACTCCTGATGAAGTCGACTCTTTGATCTACTATTCTGGGAACCCGGAGAGAAGGAAATCGAGGATCGTGATGGCCGTCAGCGTTTTCATCAGAGATTTGCAAATGACCAAATTCTTGTCGGGGCGATCCGAGAATCCGTTGTGGTCCAAACTTCTAGAAGTTGAACGCTTCGAAGATATTTTAGATAGAAAGTCTTTTCCAGACGAGTGTCCAGTCTGTTGGAGCACTAGGATGGGACAAGAAAAAAATGCAGTTGTCTTGTGGAGCTGCCAGCATGTATTCTGTGGGGCATGCTTAAGCACGTGGTTAGAAATCAGGTAAACACGAATATTCACTTTGCCAATACATTTGTTTATAAAGCATGAGACTATCATGTATTATGTAAGAATATGAAGCGCTCCAACACTTTGTTGGACCTATCAAGACGGAGAACATTCGTTCTAGCATTTCGAATGAAGATATTTACAAGCATTCAGGCACATGTCAGCTGTAAATAGACGCTCTCTTAATTCTCTTTTACAAATAATTGAAACCAGGCTAATCTCTCACCGAATGATTTCTATTATTTTTGAAATTACATAAATTAGGAATGTAATGATTTTGAATCTAAGTATTTATACGAATTATAGTATATGAAATAAAAAGAACCGCTCTAATGACTCATTGACTAGAATAATTCAATGAGTGAATAGCATGTTATCCTGTACTTAGAAAATAACGAATACACTAGTGCGCGTTTGAGCAAAGAGCCTGCAGTGGCAGTTCGGATTTATTTATTCATTTATTTAATTATTCGTTTCTTTATTCATTTATTCATGAATTCATTTGTTCATAAAGTTGTTCATATTGGTGTTCCCATATTCATTTATTGTTTATTCACAAATTCCTTCATTTTACGATGCACTCAGGAAAAGAATGGTCTGCCCACTGTGTCGCGTCTCTTCCTCCACGTGGGTCACGACTGAGGAGTTCACAAGACTCAGGACGCTACAGTGGGGCTTCTCCACCCGCTAGATGGTCACGTCACTGGTCCTGGGTGTGTAGGGTCCTGGGTGTGTGGGGTCCTGGGTG
>VCRD01001574.1:40718-127667 GCA_006783055.1 Trinorchestia longiramus | reverse complement strand
ATCATACAGCTGCTGCATCTGGTCGCACACGGTTGCGTTGTAATAATCATACAGCTGCTGCATCTGGTCGCACACGGTTGCGTTGGGGCGGTTTTTACGAAAGATGTCTTCATCAAACATCGGAGTGATAACGAAATTTTAAGTAAACTAGGAATATAATGTGATAATGATGATGATGATAATAATAATAATAATGAGATCTTAGGTAACTGTATGTTATGATTAATCGTAGTACACTTATACACTTTATTTTAATCACACTTTACCCTGAAAATTAATTTATTCGTGACTTGTTTTTAACAATTTTGTTAGAATTTTTCTCATTTACTTCTTAATTATTGACTTAATCTTTAGAAATTTCTACTTTCCCTTGTCACTGGATCCGAGCTCCTTTTTATGTTGGGTAGGAGAGATGTGTCATCATCCCCTTGCTGGCTGCTGCTCGCATTGACGCTTCAATCAAAACCTCTGTTGACACGAGAGCTAATCCAACTGGGGCTCTTTTATAGAGCCTGTCACTCTTGTCATCTGGCTCACCTGCCTATCTCTTCTGTGTGTGCTCCTGTTGCTTTCGCTGCCTGTTGCCCTGAAGAGAAGTTTGATCCATTTTTATTTCTTAAAAGGCAGTGCAGAACATCAAAGCAACCCTGGAGATATACCTGTAGGTAGCACTCACATCAACCATTAGAAATGAGAAACGCTTCTTTAGACTCTGTCATCTGGGGTTGACGACTTCATTCGCTTGTGTTAGCAAGAGCGAATGTAAGTATACATTAGTGGAAAAACAGCCCTGATCATTTTCAATTGGAATTTATTGCCTGCTTGTTAATTCGTCTGTGTTAAAATGCAGATCATTAATAAGTTTCAAGAGATTCATTTGCTCGCTATTATGATTAGGAAGTATATTTTGCTACTGGAAATTGGTTCTCTAATTTTACGTACGCGTTTTTCAAAAAATTATTCATGTTGGTTTTCAGTTTTGCGCGATGTTGCTAGGGCTAGAGATTTTGTTGTCTGTTTGTCCTCAAGATGTAACACTTAACTTTGTGCTTGTTTTCAGAAAATTGGACGGCAACAAGTTACGTCACCTGCCGGACGGCCTCTTCTTGAACTGCCCGAGTCTCTACAAGCTGTGAGTAAAACTTTTGTACTTCTTCAAGTGTATTAAATGTTCCTTTGTTTGTTAAATTTTATTGTATTGTGTTTCTACGCATAAATCTATTCTTCCATTTCCCTCGAGTAACTCCGCTGAGAGTCTTACTGATTTTATTCACCAGCAGTTGTGTAAGTAGTGTTTTAGTGGCAAATTATTTATTCCTCAAATACCGATGTAAGCACAATGAACGATTTTTATATTCCAACTATTAGTAGTTAATCTTCAAGCAATGGACATATGAAGTCAAATGAAAAATGGAACGCCTACCTGCACATAATCGGAAGAGTTATGAACCAAGAATATCACAGAAATGAAGCTGAATTTGATTCTCTACAGATTTACCGTACTTAGTTTCCAAGTCATTCTATTCTATAAACCGACTTTGCATGCATCGCTTCCAAGATCACCTTCACGTCTTTGATGCTCCGGTTGTCAACAGTGCGATTGAATCTCAAAAAAACACATGCACCGTCTTGTGCTATATGTTCGTCGTGTAATTATGTTAACATACAGTTGCATATATTTCCTATCCCAGTACGAAGCTGACTATTTCTATATTCAGGCAAGTTCTGACAAATTTCACTTGAATTTGTTTTACTTGACTTGTTCCAGTTAAGTGTTTTCTGCAGAAGTAACTCTATTGCTGGCCGTCTTTTGCAAATCATTTGGCGAGTGTGGCACAAGTCTCTTGTTTTGCAAGCTGAGGCTAAGAGTTTGTTGATCCGATTACCCTGACATGCTTTTAGATTCCCGAGCTTGGCTGTATGCCACTTCCATTCCACTCCACACAGTTGTTAGTGTTCTCCATAGCATCGCATACGGCACGAAAACAAGCTTAGCTGCTAATAGTTGCACTTGATAATATCTAAATATATTCAGTGTAAATAATTCCCAGGAAATTTATGCTCCAAGGCGATTGCGTGATCATAGAATTTGTTCTTATTTTTGCACGCTCCTGAGGAATTGGCACACGGGCTAGGCTTAGTCTCATCTCGATGATCTCTGACAATGTGTCATCTCTTTGCGCGTTTTGCTCACCTGTGGCGTGATCAGCCTCTGATTCATTTATTAATTGATTCACCAATGTTTATCTTTTCTTGATCGTAAACAACTAGAGAAGTACTACCTCGAGTATCGTGTTTAATTTGAGTAGCAACCCAAGAATGGGGCCAAACGATTTGTTTCTATTGGCTTATCTCATTCCGTTCGATTCTAGTGCCTATTTTTCATTTGAACACTTGATCTCGAAAGTTATTCCGCTTATCAGCGGTTAATGATTATTTCGACGCTAGTATTGATCTAAATTTTAATATCTTTCTGATATTTTGTGGAAGTTTGGTATTTTATTAATTTCTTCAAGTTTATTACCATTATTTTTTGGACCTCAATAATGATGTGTTGTTAAAAACTCGTGAAACTCTGTATTATAATTTCATTTGAGCTCACTATTTCCATCAACTGTTTCGATAACTATTTGTTCTTATTAATAATATCTTTTCTTACTTTTTTAAACTTCAACACAATGAGAACGTGCAGGTGCAGCTTCATTGTATTGACAAGAAATACACCTCAAATGGAGCTTGACTTATGTATGCAATTAAAATTAAGTATACTTTAAGGAGATCGCTATAATTTTATATTGTTTGGCTTTCGAAGTGCTCTTAATCATCACTTTTGAGTGCAACAACTGCCTCCAGACCGCCACTAGTCAACTTACGACACGGCTATGCTACCCCTCGCGTCTCCATCTCACTTGATGTTTCATGAAACTCATCCATCAGTTTAACTTTGTGTGTTGTAGCAGAAGTTTAATTCCGCAACCTCTTAATTCCAACGCATACAAAATACTTGATGTATAGGCAATAGGTTATTTCCAAAATGCTTCTACTTTTTTCTTGTATTTTTTGTATTTGCGCTAGCTTTACGCTCTCTCATTGTGGCTCGTTTGGTATGCGAGGCACGCATACCAATAAGCCACAACATAAACGCTGTCCAAGTTTTGCTTCTCAGTGCTTTACGTTTCCGTAACCTGCCCCGTGTTTCCGCATATTAACGAATTTTTAAACTCGTTGTTATTTGTGGTAAGTCCCAGTCAGGTTTTTATTTCTTTTTTAGGGAACATTTAACGCATTCATAGTTTCACACATAAATAATCACTCATTTGTGAGAATAAATGTAGAAACACAGACCTGTCTCTTCGCTACTTCGCTGTCCTTATAACTCCCAGTTGCTGAGTGTATGTCGCCGGCCTCTGTTTTGTTTATGTTGAGGTCGTGTTATTTCCCCGCGACCACGGCCCGTGAGCTCCTCAATTCTCTGAGCGCTCCACCAGGGGCCGGGCTGGAGTGCTTGTCGTGGCTGTGATTAGGCGCAGATTACTGCAAGCTTCCCCTTCCCTTGTGCCTAAACAAACTCTCTCGAGTCTGCTTTGTTCATGATTTCAAGTCGCACTGTATTTTGCAAAGATTTCAGTCCTGCACACCAGTGCTAAAACTGTACTTGTTATTTATCAAATATCTTCATATATTCTCTCCGAGTATTGTAAAGTAAAACAAACATTTGTGGTCTCTAATTCTTGTTTATTCGCGAAACAGTTTTTATTTTATTAAGCATAGCTATATTTTTATTTACAATAGTTTTAATACTTTAATGAGATTACATCTTGGTTTTTCAGTTTGCATGTATGCTAAAAATTCTGTTCTTTTCTACTCCTGCATCTTTGGCACGTTTTAATTTATTATCATCAGAGAGGTTAAATCTTCCAATTGCGCTTTGTTAATTTTTATTTTTTTTACACTGTGCTTGCAACGTTGCGTCTTTAACGCTGTTACTGCAGCGTTTGGAATTAACATTTTTTCATCACTTAATAATGTTTTTCTTAATTATTTCCTGAGATTATGATTGTAAGGAACCCTCATTTCATTCATGATTGCGTGCCTGCCCACACCGCAACACCAGAGACCGCACAGGCATTTGTGTCCTGTGACATCTTCAAACTGCTCGTTCCTGGAAAACTCAAGTTTTGCCCTCTGCTGCTTAAGATACCTGAGATAGACGATTATTTGTCAGCGCTTACTCTACAGTTTCGAAATTATACTAGTATTCAGTGTTTTGGCGAAGTCTCATCAGATTAATTATGCTTTATTGCATTGTTTTCTTGGAAAATTTAAAAATTTCGTTTTATTTATTAGAAAATTGATGTAGATGAATGTAAACGGAAGAAAAGAAGGTATTGTGCGTGCAATGTTTTTGTAATGCATTATTGGAAACTACTATTTTTAATTGACTTCTCTTTTCTGGTGCAGCTACAAAGTCGACTTCACTTCGCTTGCAGGATGTTGATTGTTTTTACGCCTGCAGCAAATGGGTCGTCATGTAAGACCTGCTCTCTTGTGTTCGGTGTCCTGGGCTGCTGGATATGCTTGAGTTTGTCTCTATACTAGACTGCAAGTTCTCTAATTCACTCACAGAGTACTAAGGGAACCTTAAAATATTTCAAAATTACTCGAACATATAAAGAATATTGCAAAACGTACGCTGATACTCTGGAATTATGAAACGTGATCGCACATTTAATTTTATTTTTATATTTGGTGGTATATTTGAGCAGAATGTTAGTGTTTGCGCGGTTGAGACGTAAACATTGAGCCGAAATGCACAGTTCTGTTGATACGTGCACTCTGAGAACAATGTGGCCTCTCTGGCGGGCGTGACTGGCCCCACCTTAAGCAAATATTTGTAAGAGGCCCAATAGCAGAACAGCGCGCCTCTTGAAACCCTACCCTGCCGCGGCCTACTGCTCTCAAAACAATACATGACCGCTCCATTAGACTCGCTCTTGGCAAAAAAAATCACAAAGAAATGGTAATTTCCCCATGCGGTGGTATGGTCATGTGGTTTTCTCGTGTCTGGGCGAGAAATTGGTGTGTGGAGATGCTCTGCTCGACTTTCTGGAATGTTATCCTCCACATTGACATGCTAAAAGAGTTGTTACGTCCGCAAATATACGTGTTCGAGTAGTAATTAGGTGGCAAGTTTTGCGGTGCTGTTTGGCTCTTCGCAGCCTTTGCCAAGTCACGAGTTTGACTGGGTGCTAATTCCATCGTTATCATGCGTCTGGTGTGTTTTATACCTCCAAAATTAACAATAAAATTTACGATTTCTTTCTTGATGCATTTTGTTCCTTTGTCTGTTTGTTTGATAATAAGTTTAATAGAATCTCTGTTAAGCGAAGATCGTAAGCCCTTGATGATTGTGATGTAAACATAGAGATCTTAACGGATGCCTCCTAATTCTCATAACTTCATAACTGTTCTGCTGTAGGCTTAAATTTATAGGTAGATAATATTTACTTTTTTCTATCATTTGGAAAGTCAAGTCATACAGCCGTCTTTGTGCTCTAGTTCTTCAAGCTTCTATGTTTCATTTTTTTGTAGATGCGATATAGCTGCGTTTGTTTGGTCACATTGTGTAGAATCTGTGCGATTGAATTGAAGCATTTCACTTCTAAAATATTAAAGTTTTCTTACTCCTGAGACCACTCTATACTTTCTTGGTCATATTTATTTGTTTCTTCTCGTTGCATCTGACAGTAGTTGAGTTTATTGTTAATTTTACATTCATTGGAGTAAAGCATCGCAAGCTTTAGCTTCACCTTGTGGTGCTCACACAGTCTTTCCTATCCTTGCTCTTCACAACTGCCTCCGCGCCTCCGTTCAAATTTTGCCTCGCACAAAAAGAGGAGTTTTGTGCAAGTCGCAATCAATTGGCCTGATTCACTGCTTTCATTTGGCCCTGCACAGCTCAACCACGTAGCGTCTTTTACTCATTCAAAGGCGATCTCTTCGTTGTCAGCGAATTGATTGGGCAGTCTTTTGTGCCTTTCTGGTATTCAAACATGAAGTTTTAACTCGTTCTCTATTCGCTTCATTGCTCCTTTGCCTAATCTCAAGCCATTAGAGGAGGATTATAAAACCATTTTTTTGCTAGTCTTTTATCATCCATCAATTGAGGTGATGGAAATCCATTTTTTTGCTTTGAAATGTAATGGTATGGGAGTAAAATTTTACGGCGCGTTTTCATTGATAGTTCGAGGCAAAAGTAAAGTTCAAATTAAACATGAGGAAATTAGATTTATACATTTTAAGTGCATTCACATATGTACGCTTAAAGAAATGTGCCCGGATGGCTCAGTCGGTAGAGCATCAGGCTTTTAACCTGAGGGTCCAGGGTTCGAGTCCCTGTTCGGGCGAGCATTTTTTGTCTCTAGTGGCGCCTTGCCTGTTGGTCAAGTTGTGTGGCTTGATGCAGGTCATCTGCTATTGATGTGTGTAGTGTACTGTTTGATGTGTTTAGTGTACTGTATCATTGTTTGTGATAGGCTAAGTGCTTTAGTCGCAGATCGCATGACGTGATGAAATTTATTGAAAAAACTGATGGTGTGAATGAATATTGTGTTTGTTATACGAGTATAGATTGTTGTAAATCAAATATTTATTTTTTACAAGCACTCTTCATTAATCACCTTTTTAAGTAACAACTTCAGTTACATATGAAACATTTTAGGTGGAATTCTACGTCAAAAATTTAAGACAATGTTTTTTTTAATTTTAGTTATTGGACTTCAGAGATGAAACATTCCCATGTCCAATAACTTTTAAGACCCTTATGTGTTTCTAATACACCTGTGAAAATTACAGTAAAACATCAACAGCTACAATGAGAGTGGCAGTAAAACATCAACATTTTTCAGTACAATCGTACTGAGTGCCAGTATAACAGTTACATTTATCAGTACAATCGTACTAAGTGACAGTAAAATATCAACATTTTTCGGTACAATCGTACTGAGTGCCAGTAAAACATTTACATTTCTCAGTACAATCCTACTGAGTGCCAGTAAAATCTCAACATTTGTCGGTACAGTCGTACTGAGTGGCAGTAAAACATTTACATTTGCCAGTACAATCGTACTAAGTGTCTGTAAAACATTTACATTTGTCGGTACAATCGTATTGAGTGCCAGTAAAACATTTACATTTGTCGGTACAATCGTACTGAGTGATCACCAAATATCAACATTTGTAAGTACAATCTTACCGAGAGGCAGTAAAATATCAACATTAGTCGGTGCAATCGTAATTTAAACTGAAGAGTGCGTGTTTTCTCACAAGCATAGAAACGTTTACATCAGCGCATCTTTTTAACTGTATTTAATATTCACTGTCTTTACTCCGACACTAACGTGAAGATTAAACTACGCCGTGACACACAAAAGGCACCTGGAAGACTCCCTGTGGTGCATGTGATAGGTAGTATGGAAGCTGCACAGTCTCGAGCTGATGTGGTCCGATGTTGAAAGTGAATCGTTCTGTTGCTTTTCGGAGGTGATGGCAGTTTGTAGTCTAAAAATATATTTCAGAGACTATGATATGGATCATCAGAAGTGATAATAGAAAAAAGGGATCGTTAACACGTTGCCTCCGATTGCCTGATTGGTGTAAAACTTCACTTTGTACGCATAGTCACTAGAAGGCTCTGAAAAAATTACAGAACCTAACCTCAGTGGTTCTCATACGTACCACACTTCGGAGTCAACGTGTTAATACACTATAAGAGCAAGGCTGTCCGACTGCACAACAATTGGTATCTGGGTTTGCAGCTGTGATTGGAGCAGTTGTGAGGTGTAGCGAGGCAAACAAACTGTACAGCAGTCTCAGGCAGAGAGGCCTTTATTGTTGGAGCTTTACCTGTGACGCGTGTCAGCAGACAAAGATGTCTTAAGTGGAGCTATCATGTTGATGGCTCCAATGGACGGTCGAACAGTGGGGCGAATGTTCTCTTTAAGGAAGAATTCATGTTTGGTCTTCTGAAGAATTTTTGCTGAATTCGCATTTAACATTTTCACTGCCGCTTCACTAACACGTGCGTCAAGTGGTCTCTTTTTGTGTAGTCGAAATTTCAAGCGGCAGTGAACGTGTTAAACCTGGAACGTGATATCAGCTTTCAACCATTGTGGGAAAACGACGTTGTGGATGAACAATACTATGAATAATAACCACTCGAACAGCTATCTATGAACTTATTCGGGTGAACTGGCCGGTTTAATTGTTGTCATGCAGCACGACGAGATCTTGACATCGTGTGTTCAGTTGTTTGGAAGTGTTGTGGGCAATATTTCATGCTGATTCATAAAAATGTTCGTCTTCATAAAACACAGGTGGTTGCTGTCTTCATGAAAACTGGAGATAATACTTGCAGGATTTGCCTGCTCAATCTCCCGACGTGAATGCGGCAGAATATGTGATTGATGCACTAGAGAGACGAATTACTTCACGTCATCATCCACCAGTCATTCTCTAGAACTAGTGAACTGCTCTGTCATAAGAATAAGCCTTAGTGATGTCGAGATGTCACAGCATGCTATGTCGTTTTCAGTCCTGTATTGGTGTCTGAAATAATCACGAGCTATTTCGAGCGATAGTAAGCATTTTTCTGGATAATGTTTGTAAAATTGCATTCATGTCGAAGAGAAAAAACTCGTTTGTTGACATTTCATCGAAAATATTTTACAGTGTTTGATTTATTTATTCATTACATTTTACTATCTGGTAGTACTATTTTATGCTGAAATGAACATAGAGAGGAGAGATTTTTGATAGGGGCTTTAGCCTTAAACACCAGTGTATGACTTTCATTTACACGAGCTACAGTCTAAAAGTTTCTTAGAATTCTTCCACCAGTGACAAAGAATTGCATTGATTTTAAGTCACGGGAATCACGCAGCGCTGTTGTGGAGTCCACTGCGTGCTTTGCCTTTTTTCGTGGGTGTTTAGTGTTCATGTTAATCAGATTTTACGGGAAATTTGTTTTTATAGTTGGTCAAAAAATTGGTACGAACAATTTGAACAGAAAATTTGAATTTAGCTGTATAAATGCAAGTGCACCGAACAATAATTGATTTAAATGGTGCAAATCCTATGAGCAATATACAGGTATATTCTGTATAAGGCATAGAGATTGCTTTATTCGTAAATCGTGATGAAAAACTTTTAAAATGGAGGTAAATTAATGTTGCACCTCGATCCACTTCATGCGTAATGCATTATATTTTTTCTTGTGCAGATTCATGGGAATGTGGTCTCGGTGCAAAATACCCAATGAAAAAATATATTATATCAAAATACTCCACATAGTTCTCACTCAATCAAAGAATAAGTTCATGGTTTCGTTGTCAAGGCTGTACTATATTTAAATAATCTTCCAAACTACTTAGTGGCAGGTTATTGACTGGTACTGCAGCCTGTATTCCGTGACTGAAGTCTGTTTAGCTGCTATTGTCTGATCTTATAAATGAACACAATCATTCATAACTGACTTTTTCGTTCCTTGTAGCTTACTGGTTTATCAAATAATGTATTTCTAGCGGCAGCCGTTAAAAGAACGAAAAGCTTCTGTGCTTCTGTGGTTCTCAAAGCCTGACTAAGGAGACGGTGATGTCTGACATTCTGTGTGTACAAGATGGTGTGAAGCTGTCGTGGACTAAACCAAACTGGATTCCATTGTCCTTTAACGAGTTGAAGTCCCCAACTGAGATACACGTTGCTCTTCCGTGCTTGTATCGTGTCGAAGTTAATTTGTTTTTCCCTCGTATGTTATTTAAGTGCTTCTTGTTTGGTCTGCTATTTCAATGAAGATGGGATTTCAAATTTCTTCATCGATGATGGAAGTGGTGTGTCTATGTGACGGACATTTTTGGACTGATCATATCTGACTTTATGTAATGAAGCCACACACGCTTCAATACGAGCTCACATACCATGTCGTTTTGGGCGACAAATCGCGTACTCTATTTAGGCCCTGTCTGCGTGCGAGCAATTTTTCCTGATATTCCAGCTCTGGTTGCTTAGCGTCGACACTTTGCTTCGGTCTCTTACAAACACGAGGATAACGCGGTGCTCCCCATTCATCACAATAAGTCCATAAATTGGCTGTGCGTCTATCTTGCACAGGCCGCAGAACGTAGCTCACATTAGGTCGGTTTTCCGCGTGATGTCCGCTCAATGTTCCGCAGTTGAGCAGATTGCCGCACGTCACTTGCACCTCCGATGTACAATGCTGCCATTGTCGAGCCCGCTCCTGCTTCAGTATTTACGCTTGCTGGTTTGCCTTTCCTAATGTTGAATTAACCTCAAGGCTTGGGTCTGCTTTTGTCATGTAATAATTTTGCTTTTACAATGTTGGGAAATGTTGGCGGGTTAGCAAACTTCCACCATTTACTTTGCCTTCGCTGGCGTAGAGGTGAGGGTGCATGAAAGTCCCTAATAAGCTCGATATCAGTTCAGGAAGTCGCTCAGAGGACCGAGAATATTTTTGTGCTCGTCGTACTGCAAGAACTATGCTACACATTTAATTTTCTACCAGGCTACACCTTTGTTAAGATATGCATTATACTTGCGGTGTAAATTTTTGCCTCCTATTTCCTACATTATACACGAGGGAACAGCGAGTTTGTGTTTTATTCTTTCACAATATATTTAGATCACAATCCACCGTTTGTTGGTTGCTAACTTGCATTGCTGCTTGCGCTTTGTTTCAGCTCCGTATTTACGTCACGTTATTAACAAACTTGACGAAACCTTGAAAATTTTGACGAGGAAAATATGTTGCACGAAACATTGGATGCAGAAAATTATAAAAAATAATGAAGGCTTAAAATAATGTACCCATTCACTATCATTTTTTCTCACAATGTGTCATTGGTTTTGGTTTTGAGAGGACGATAATTCATGAAATAACCAATTACCATTGTGAAAGATTTCGTAGTCTGATGGGACTTTCAGTGCGTACTTACGGAATTTATCTCTTTGAGGTGTTCCTCGTCTCTTCGTAGAGGTTGTAGTCTAGTAATTGCTCCAGCTAGCGTCCAAATGTCAGAGCTGTTTTGAGATGTCTGGTTCTGGCCGCAACGAATTTAGTAATATTGTCTCAGAGAGTCTGATGTTGCTTCTGGTTTCAGAGTTAGGTACACCTTATTTTACACCGTTTTTTTCTTTTTTGTATAGGGATGGTTGACTACGGTCATGTATGGAGTTAAATGAAAAAGTAAGAACTGTGTCAGAAGTTCGTGTATAGTCATTAACAAATATGGGGTCAATGCGCAGTTGCTGTATCCTACGTTATGTCAATGTTTCAAGCGTTATTGAACTGTATTATGACGAAAAGAAGGCAGTAAACCCACGTACTCCTACTGTTAATTTTATTCTGTTTCTAATTTCAAGGCATCCGGTGTATTTGTCTCCTTAGCAACAGAATCCCGAGGTACGGAGCCAAAAATACGGAGTCCCTCAAGTCAAAAATGCCGACATCTGTGCATAGTTGTTCTGTGCCGGTGAAATACTAGGTGGCCCGTGCGTTAGAACTAGGAGCTTTTGCCTTTAATTTGATTTATATTAAAATTTACTATCCTTTTGATGTGAAAAACAAATGGTAGAGTTTGATATACCGTTTTACTTTTATTTTCTAGTAGAAGACATGATTCGTGCATGTTTCAAAGAATGGAGAAGAGATATCCGTGATCAAGTTCAATCCTCTTGAGGTAACGCACAGTGTCCGTTGTAAGATTCAGTGTTGCTGAGCATAGATGAGATTCCCGAGCTGTTCTTGGTGCGATGGTGTTAGTGCTCCATAGTTGTTCCTCGAAATTTTGTATCTCCGGTCTATCCATAACACGGAGTTCCGAAATGAGAAATAATTCATGATAATAATTCATTTAATTAATAATGATTCATTTTAAATTTTGCACGCTTTTTCCTGGCATCTTTTTTACTTTCGGCTGTGTGATCTTTACTTTATGATCTTTGCATTTGTTTCATATAGTTGCATCCATTTTTTTTATTTGTTTCACCGTTTAATTTTGAAAGTTCATTTGTAATTTTATCCTGCTGCGCAATGCTAAGGGATGCTTTTGAGTTCATTCAGGTACGGAAGCTCTGAGTAGTTTCAAAGTCAAGATTATAATTCTGGTGTAATTCAATGGAACTTTTTCTCTTCAAAGCCGAGAATCTCATCAATTCTGGTTGAGCGAGCGCGCTTCATCGCAGGTAAAATGACCTTGTGTACTGAGCTAAATTCCACTCGGATCAGACTCTGTTCTTTTGTGCCATCTAAGATGTTTTTTTCCAGATCAATAGGTTCGCCTTCTTATTGTGTTTTCAAATACAAAAGTTTTTATCTTCGCATTTTGTGTCCAGATGTACTTGTATATATAAATAAAGTAGCCTATGCGCGTGTCAAAAGTGTGTTTGTATGGATATATGATAGAATATGAACATGTTATCGTGTTGGATGCACTTCTAGAATATGGGTATCGGATGAGCTCTTTAAGATTTACATGTCTATCACAAGTGCAAAATTCGTATGGTTATTCCTACACATAATTTCTCTAAACTAAGCCACATTAAAGTAGCTAAGCTTATTTAATTCTCCTGATTCGCTCGCTTCGTCGTACTATTAAAGCGACGTAAAATACATCGCGATTTTCCTTGGTATCTTCATAAGCCAGGCTGAATTTTATTTGGCCTTCGGGAGAAAATTGTCTGGGCCAAAGCCGTGCAATTTTCGCTCTCGCTTGGTGAGAGCTCAAGCAATCTAGGGTAATCTATTGATCAGTTGATTGCCTCACGTACAGTTGTCCTCTGTCCTGAACTTACGGTGCACATTAATTTTTTCGTGTGTCTGAGCATTTTACTTTTCATTTGGTGTATTTATTTTTTTGGTGTATTTATTTTTTAATTATCTGAAGCATCGATCTATGATACAGAATATTTAATATATCACTTGTTTTTATGTATTTCAGGGATGTTTTTCCTTGTAACCTTTTCGGAAAGGCTGGGTATGGTGACAGACATGAATGTACGATCGATCTTTCATGCTGGCTTAGTCACTACACCACGAGAGCTTAGTAGTATAAGTGAGCAGGTCTTGATCTCCTCTTGCAAAAATTAGGCGAAAAATTGAAAGCCTCTCATTCTGTAACTAATGGCTCTCTAACCGATTACTCTCTCTCGTAGGGGACAAATTCCCGTGTGTTTCCTTATTATATTCTTATTTAGGATTAAAAAATGCGGATGCATCTCTTATAACTTTCAAATAGTTCACCTTTGCTTATATACTTCAGAAGTAAATAGAATATTTTCGTATGTTACATTATGTAGTGTTTGCATTGAAATCATGTCACAGAAGTGAGCGTTCAGATGAATAGAATTAGTATCATAGGAGGTACGCACAAGGCGTATCTTTGTTAAATCGTAAACATATCAAATACATGTATGTTATGCATTGAACCTAATGCTATATTGAATTCCGAAGATATTTTCCCATACCATGTAAATTCACTGTTTTTATTCGTAACATTGGAATTTACTAACTGGCCTTCGGTAGAATTTTTTATTTACAACGCTGCATATTATTGCTGGCAGTAAACATTTATTTTGCTTGTTATTATTAGGACCTCGATTATATCGAGTAAGAATTTTCTCGTTGGTTGAAAAGTATTGGTTTTGTTTCCTAAGGCTGTACTGTTTCGTAAGATATCTCATTGAAAAGATCTATGTACTGTAACTTTATTAATAGCTTAGAAGTCACCAACTTTTGAACAAGTTATTGTTTTACAGTCAGTTCAGGTGAAGTATGAGATACAGGGTGTCTACAAAAAATGTATCCACTGACCAATATATGTATATATGATACCGTAACCATACAGCAGCTTAATTCTGATTTATTTCTTTAGCTTTAATCAGAATTAAACTGTTAATAATTAAACTGTTAATTAATAAATCAGAATTAAACTGTTGTATGGTTCCGGTATCATATATACATATATCGGTCAGTGGATAAATTTTTTGTGGACACCCTGTATATATGTATGTATTTGTTTTAAAATGATTAAGATGTATTGATAAATATAAAAAGAATTATTCAATAGTAATATAGGTATAACTCTGTTCTATGAGATTTGGACGTTGATTTTGTGACCTTCTTAAGCTGTAGTTTTTTGAGATGTTAAAGTATGTATTTTTTAACTAAGAGTTTGTTGTGTGTGGTATACTTGCGTAATGAATTACTTAACAGATTTTGACCTGGTTCTCGTTTTTCATGCAATGTTTCATTAATTTAAAAAAATATATATTTTACGAGTGTATCGGGTTTCACCAAAGTGCGCTTTTAAAATTTTGCATTTAAAAAGGTGAAGTATACTCCCAAGAGTTGTTCATTTACAAAAAATAATTTTGTTAAAATAGGTTACACATTCCATTTTGATTTATGTTGGATGCTTATAAAATTTAGACAGTAAAATGACTTCAGAAGTGCATGTAAAACAATGCCTATAAAAATTTGAGTGTAGACCACACAATCACCGAAAGCGATCTTTCAGCTGCGGCTGTGTACATATTTTTAATTTTCAAAATTATTCACGGTAAAAGAAAATGCTTTAATATTTTAAGCGGATTAGTTCACTACAGTAGTTTTAATTTATTATTCTTTCTACTTGCCAGGGACCTGAGCCACAACCGCCTTAAGATCCTCGGAGCAAAACTTTTCTCGGGGTTGACTGGCCTGCGATACTTGTAAGTCCCTGTTCTCTTTTCCTCTAATTAATAAGGCTCATTTTCGTGATATTTTGTCATTTATGTTCAGCTCGAGTGAGCTTACTGGGCGTTATTAGGCCGCGTATCTTGCAACTCTCGGTAGAATTATTTTTTGATACGTGTTGAACCTTCATAACTATTTCGATCTTTTTTTAAATATTAGTCGGCAATTTTTTTCACGAAACATGTTGTTGTGACTTTGTGTTGTGAACAGTGTTTTCAATCTATTTTAACGAAGCCACGAATTTCAACCACATGTGTTCATGATTTCGGTAGCACTATTGACTGTTGGGCCATGCATTTCTTCGGATTTCTAACTTGTCTTTCCCGTGTCGTTTTGCTACAGACAAATGGACGGTAACCTGATCAGGTGCATCGACGAACAAGCCTTCCGTGGTCTCACTTTCCTGGAGATCCTGTGAGTGTGTGTCGTCTCTTCCTTGGTTGCCCCAGCACGCTCCCTCTTGCCCTCCCTTGCATCCGGATATAATTCGTTGAAATCTCGGCTTTATTTGTTGCTTGCCCAGAGCTGAGGAGGTAGTCAGAAAATAGCTTGTTGCCTTTCCAGAGAAACTGTGACTCTTCCTCTGGGGGATTGAACTTCGCAAGAAATTGAATAAAAGCACGATGAATTAGTGAACAGTTTTCTCTTGTACGTTGCTACGAGTATTTTATCGAAATAAGAAAAAACTTTCACAGTGATGTTCTAGTAAACATTAGATTTTTCGAGTGAATTGATGATCATTCGGAAGATAAAAACACGAAGCTTCCCCTTGCAAGTCTCTCAGGGAGGTCGCTGAAGCATTCTGTGAAAGTCCCATGTTTGGAGGCCGTGCAGCTCAAGCTTCCGAAGATTTATCCCTTAGTCGTTCAGTCAGTGGCTCTCACGGATTCTCTTTGGTCGGTAATGGGTGTAATGCGATCAAAGCAGCCAGTTGACAACCTTACCTTGCTTTTTGGGTCCCAAAAGCCATTTGTTGTGCAAAAACTCTTAGCTTTTGGAATTGAACGAGCTGGTTTGAATGGATATCTTTAGTCAGAATGCTAGGTAATGTTGTTTATAGTTTGAAGAGCGTGTTTTACTTTTGCCGTTAGCTGTTTCATGTTTCGGGTGTTGCTTTAATACTCGTGCCTTAGTTTACTCATGATCTTTCCGTTATCTAAGAACAATCTCGATGTTTTCAAGAATATGCGTCATTATTCAGATTTAATTTCATTTTTACCTTTATGATAGTGTTTTTCGTTCATTACATTTAAGTATTGCTTTGTGACACAATTTACGTTCTTTTTTGACTTTCAACTGCTGAGGTACCCTTTAGTTGATCAAAATTAGACTTACATAATTTTCTTATAGCGTCATATATTTTTGAAATTGCATTATTACTACTTTTCGTTTGCATTTTGCAAATACGGAAAATTTCAATCGGATTTTCTTGTGCTGTGGAGCACAGATTGCCACGTCAGCATATTGGTGACAGTGACGTGCTACGAGTGCTCTGGATTGCATTGAGTTTGTCGAGTGGGGCAAACAACTCATCTCAGAAATGTAGCACAGACTTAGTGTGTTAATTTTCATTTACTGCACTTGAAAGCATTGCTATAACTGCATGTCTAAGATTGACTGGGAAGTAGAAATGCCTTACTTGCAACTGTAAAACTAATGGTAAGTATTACTATTATTTTCGTAAAGACGAAATGAATAAAACAGTATTGAGATGTATGTAAGTATTATGTAGTATTCTTGAAAAATACAAGTACAATATTCCTCCATAATATTTAGAAAGATAGAAAAAAAATTCCCTTAGTGAGGAATTCTTGGGCGCACGTTAGTCAAATTTCGTGAGAACATGTGATAAATGTTTGTTTTTTGCGTGTATACATAATCTCAGTATGACATGTGTATATACTGTACGTTATTTTCTCCTTTTCTGTGTTATACAGAAAATTAAATCCTATGTACAATATTATGACCTTGAAAGTCTTTATTTACTCACAATTCTTTGTATTATAGGTCAAATTAAACTGCATTGTCATCCAGTTCTCTCTTCTTTTACAATTGAGTGATAAACTTTGTGATCATTTAATTCACAGCCCATGCCACTTGGCACAATGGACAAAATCACATGATTTCGGTGCGGTGATGCACCTAGCGTTTTCTATAAACTTGCTATTTTAGCCTTTTAAAATCATGGCACGAGTTAAAAGTTCTCGAATTTTAACTTACAATCACCGCCATGGAAGAAACTTGATTCACGAAAAGAGTATAGCACGTTTACTACATCTTCTCCTTGAGTAGGAAACAATGCATGTTGATGTAATGCTTCTGATGCAGTACTATGAAGGATAACAACATCACGACGCTATGGAGTGGCACATTCGACCACACTCCTCGTCTGCGTGCGCTGCGTATCTCAGGCAACCAGCTGATATGCGACTGCCAGCTGGCCTGGTTTGGCAGGTGGCTCTCCTCTGCTCCTCATCTTGCTCCTTACATCAGATGCTCGTCCCCCAACAGGCTCAGGGACAGGATAATCACGGACGTCGCTCAGACCGAGTTCAAGTGTGCTGGTCAGTTCTGCCTTGTCCGTTGCTCGTTATTTTTTCTCTCTTGAAAACGACTCGTACTTCAGTACATAACTTATAAGTATCACTTTCTTATTTTTGGGGACCAAGATCCTTAGTCAGTTATTTCAATGTTGAATTTAAATTGCAACGTTTAGTTTATTTATTTACATGCATTTGAAGTATAAAATATTCCATTAACCCTGTACCACTGAACATGGGTATAGACGTCACTAGCCTCGGGCAAACTGTACCCATGTTCAGTGTTCCAGGATTAAATAAGTGATTATAATATTTATTTCTATCACTCACCATCTTTCAAAACGAACACGAGTTAGCTATTAAGTTTTAATTAATTCAATTTATTGCCTTTAATTTTAGAGAAGAATTCAAACATGCGTATGATAGGAAAACCAAATGAGTTGCATCAAGTGGTTATCAATGGAAAAGTTAGATCTTACTAGTGTTCGAGGTGAAATTTATGTGGATGGTCGTTTTATTTGATTTTAAAATTTTTAGTAGGATTTAAGATGCATAAAAATTCTATAGAATTTGAGTTTCAGCAAGATATTTAATTGTGAAATGTGTACTCAAAACAAAATTACATTTTAAGGGGTAATGCAGCCAAAAATTTCAATCATCAAAAAATTAGAAATTTGCATGAAAGCTTCAAGAACGGATATAATGTAGAAAAAATTAATGTATTTTTGTTCTGATGTGTATAAACACGAGCGCTACTGTTGGTTCGAGTAAAAAAAAACTTAAACCTTTTGAATCGGTGGCCGAGAAAGTAATGCGCGTTTTTTGTGATGACCTTTTGATAGCAGTTATCGAAGCTGATGCTCGTAAAGATCAATGCTCAACATACACAAATGTCCCAGGCCTGTGAGGCTGGGAGTGTTATTTTTTACGCATATCAATGAACCGACCCACTCTCCTGCTCTAAGCTGCTTTGCTTGATTACTGTATTCAACTGAAAGGAAAGTTTTGCTCTAGCACAAGTTTTAGTTTAAATTCATCGTGAATGTGTTGATCAAACATAGAAAGCAAGTGTTCTCTGAATGGAAGTATAAAAAATTTCCCTGGTGGATTTTCCTGAACCAAGTTCCGAGACTGCAAGAGATTCTCGCGTAGTGATGGCGTGGTGGTGACGTGGTGGTGGCGTAGTGATGGCGTGGTGGTGGCTTGGTGGTAGCGTAGTGGTGGCGTGGTGGTGGCCTAGTGATGGCGTAGTGGTGGCGTGGTAGTGGCGTAGTGATGGCTTTATAAATTCAATCAGCTGTCGAGGTTGTTTTCCGTTGCTGATATAAAAAATTTGTGTAAAAAATAGGCCTCAAATTCATTACTTGAATGATTTAGTTTGTATATATTGCTGGAAAACAAAGTTTAACCTTGCCATTTCGGCTTCGTACTCATTAGTTTAACGAGTCAGCAGAATTACATTCTGCTCTTCAACTTTTTTACGACCGAGGTAACAATCTTAATGAACCAGATTGACTCAATCTCAACAGTCTGATGCATAATAAGTGGTATGTAGCGAGTGTAGCCATTCCTCTTATGAGTTATTGAGTTAACATTCATTATAGCATAATAATTAACTGACTGTGCTTCCTCAACAGATGTTAAATACGACTGTATGTTGTGTGTTGTGGATAAATATTACTTGCACAAGGTGAATATTCACTCGGTGTAACACGCATTTCAAAGCGCTACTCAGTCCTAGTCCGTGCTTCGTCCATCGTTCGTGTTAGGTTTGGTGAAATATAGATTATTGGGATTCTGAGTGATCCTAGCAATTGATATAGACCAGTTTATACTAAAAGATGAATTTCAATTGCAGGTACAAACTGAAGTACTAGAACCCTCGAATTGATATTTTGCATCTTAAAGGCAGGCAATGAGTCTTATGTCATAGGAAAATAACAAAATTACTGAAAATAGGTTGGATTTATCACTGGACTTTGAACTTAATGCTGACAATTATTTGAATTTAAATTTAAATCAGTATGCAATTATCTCAAATCTTTTAGCGTACACTCATTATCTTTCGTCTTTTGTAGGGACTTGAATTACGTGCTGGATGTAACAAAGCGTAAACTTGCGTTTCATTTCGTCAAAATTTTCCTGTTTTAGTAACCCTACACAACATTCAGCTTTCAGGTCTCATTTAGTTGCTTAAAATGACTCAAGTATGAGAATAGGTCGCAGTTTTGTTGAGGGATGATTGCTCTACACCGCTACGCCGTGAATGTATTTGTCGCTGACGTCTAAGGATATTTCTAGAAAATTCAAATTTCTGAAGAAAATGTAAGTGATGTAAAGCCTGAAAAATATGACGTTTTGTTTCTTGCCAAAGTAAATCGAGCGATAAAAATATTTTCTAAATTTATACACTTCTTTGTCCAGCGCATGCTCTAAGTCATAATTATGCTAATAGTTTGATTTTTAATTAAAATTACACCTTCTTCCCCGTATTTCCAGACATGAAAATGAAGTCTTGAATTGTAATTATTGTCACTCATTTTTCATTTTACAGTTGAAGCTGCCGGTATTCAGTTTTCTGCAATAATTCACTCACTCTGTATTGAATATTCGTGTTCGAGTAGCATTCACAACTGCATTGTTACAGTAGAAAAAATACTGAAACGCTTCATTGGAACGCATACACGGGAAAGCGCTCACCGAGATAAGAATTAAGCGAGTAGCCATTTCACTCACAATCTCATTTGCAAATTTATCACTCGTTTGATTAAATTTTTCGAAAGCCTCCGTTTAAGTCGTGCATTTCGTTTCTGGCTCTTCCATTGGAATGCAATTCCTCTCATGACGAGCGTCTCGTGAACTCAATCTTGGAGCTGCAATTGGATTGTCGCTGCTGGCTGCAGGGCACTGAGAGATATCGTCCTTGCTGCCGCCTCTTTTTGACGCTCACCTCTGCTATGTTTATGGGAGTTCTTATTTCTTTAAAAAATGCTACTGTGTCCAGGAAAAGTCTTGGTTTCGTTTCCAAGTGGGCCCCGAATTTATCCCTCTTAATGCGAAGAATTGCTGTTATTTTGTGGTAGTTGTATTTCTCGTCACCAGAAGGTTTAAGATTCATTCCTGTCTTGAAAAAAGTTGATTTGAATGCAGATTTCTCACTCTGGAAAATATGATTCTTTAAAGGACGTGAATCTCGTGCGTAGGATGTACTTTTTCTAAACTGAAGGATATTTCTTCATCTACAGGAAAAAAATTCCCAGCCAATATTTCTTTATCGAAGATCCGATTCTTTCTTAGAGAGACTTTAGAATAAAAAAATCATCGCCGCCGACTTATTTTACGTCCTTTGTCTGTTTTCTACTCGAAATATGTTTCCTTGTCAAATGTGCCTCTTGGTAAAAAAATTTGTTGGAAGCCGTCACTAATTTTCCTTGTGGGTATTTTGCAGGATTGAAATGAAATCAGTGTCTGGAATTGAGCACTTTCAAAATGGCCTGCTAATTAGTTTATTCGTCTCAAGGAATTGTGTAAAATGTGTGTACATTTGCTTTCAGGTTTGTATGTACTGAATATCGGAAAATTGTTTTACTAGTTTTGTGTTTCGAGCACCGATGCATCCTGGGAATTTCTGAAGGGGCACTAACTCCGCTGCTGAGCATTTCAAGATGCAGCTTTAGGAAGATACGAGCTCGTCTGCATACTTTTACTGACGTAGATGAATGGGAAAATTGGATTAATGTTCCTCACGTTATCTCGTTTTGAGTAAAAGTAAGAAACTCCATTGACCACAAGTTATTTAATTTATAGAGAGTAATGTTAGCGTTGAAACTGGGGAAAAGTTTTCATTAACACCCGCTGTTGTACAGAAAGAATTGCTTAACTCAATAGTAAAGATATATTTTCGCTTTCAATTAAAAATCTAAAACCCATAGTCTAGCATCGCTATCAAAAAAATACTGAACTACTTACTAATCATTTTGTCAAAATTGTTTGCTAGTAGGTGAAAGTTTTTATCAAAAAGTTAACTCTTCTTGAATAATAATAAAAAAGATTCAACTTTAATTTTAAATAGAATCATTATGAAAGCTGTTTCGTGTTTACGGAAAAGATATTCAGACAAAACACCGATAATTGCAATGCGAATTTCAATGATGATTTTGTGTCGTGTGCTCTTCAAAAATGAGTTAATGAGACGATTGTTTTAAGGATAATTCATTCACGGTGCCTTTATTTTGTCTTCAAAAAAAGCATCAAGTGTCCTTGTAATTCACAATTCTCTTCTGGTTTTCATTATCCTTTTTTTCAAGTTTGCCGGTGAATCTTTGCGTATATCTTCAATCCCTGAATTTATTCTTGTACAGCCAGAATTTATATCTATCTAGTCTCGTGATTTACTGCTTTCTTGCAAATTCGATGGCTTGTGCTCCATTAGCTGCTCGACTTCTTTGAGGATTTTTGGTGTATTTTCTTCACGCCCAATGCACTGAAGCCGTTGCGGTTATTTTTTTAAACAAATCCATATTTACTCTATAAATTTTCTCCCCAAACTGACCCTTCCATCTTCTCCGCCTTCCACTGTTGGTCCTATGCTTTTATCATATGTCTCTTTTCTTCAATTTTACTTTATTGACGTTATCAAATAACCTATGGTTAACTCAACGACTTGGATTGTTTTATGATACGTTTCTTCTTGAATTATTTATGGAAAAAGAATCTTCACTCGATATTGTTACTCTGCTGAAGTTGCTGCATTTCGCTATTCCTGCTATACGCCTGCAACTCTGTTAAGCATCAGATATATTTTTAAAGAATCTATGCGCATTGTTACTAATACGTTTTCAGCTCTCTGTTCTGCTGGGCTTCGGAATGTGCAATAATAAACAATTTATGCTGATACGATGGGCTCTTTCTATTCGCCGACTGGCGCTGTTCTGTTCATTATTCTTATTGACGAATGTTGTCTGAAAAGAAGCCATTTGGAATAATTTTATTAATCCTAGAATTGTAAGGCGACCAGATGTGGAGTTTAACTTCGCATGATTATTGTATTTTTTTGCTGCAATTCGAAAGCTAATATTTATTCACAGAAATCATTCTTAGATTTTCTTACTGCACATTTCAGGGGCACTTTTTTGGCTTTATTACATCACGTAAGTTCAAGTTTTTTTGTGCAATTACCGTAGGTGGTTGGTCAGTGTGCACTTGACAGTTAAGAGACTGACGCTAGTGTAGTCAGTGGGAGCAGAATCTGGCGTTCAAATGGTCGTTTAGTCTGGCGCCATTGTCTCTTCGACTGGACCGGAGTCTCTGCTCTCTGTTCCCTCTCCACTTCATGCATATGCAATGGTTTGCATGATCAAACCTGCGGCGCTGTCCACTTCCGTTAATGAAAACCTCGTTTTTTCCGAGCAACTCTTACTTTAGGGAACTTTATTGTGGACGAGCAAGAGACAAATGTTACTCACACTTGGACCTGTCCATCTAAATTTCTCATGATTGGAGTGTGCGTCTAGTGTATTTCATTATTTCTCATTCAGCAGCGAGTAAACTTTCATGCCGAGATGTGTCTAGTGCTACAATTCTAAGAAGTTGTAGGCTCATAGATAAATGCAGTGTCTTCCACTCGTGTAGTTCAGTGATACGAAAGATATAGTCATGGCGAGTTCAGGCGTAAACAAAAGGTGTAATGGAAGGTTACACGAAGATAAAGGTCTCCTCTACATCAAAATGCGTGTATTGACTATGCTTTAATACTACATCATTTGAAGTAAAAATTTATCCGCCTGAAACCTAAAAATATTAATTCAGTTGAGTATCTGTTACACTTTCTGCAGATTAGATCGGATTTTTAACAGGAAGAGAGATTTTTTTTAGAATTAATTCTCTCCTCGTCAGAAAATTCTGGCTACACCCCTGAGTGTTCTGTTTACTTTTTAGTAGTGAGCACATATGTACGATGAAGATTCTGCCAAAAAGTTTTGAGCGTAAAGTAAGAATTAATTACGAAACTTTAGTTTTTATTGTCAAAAGTATGAGCCATTACCTGTATCGGTGTATAGAAAAAATCTTTAGTCAGTCACGAAACAACAAACAAGGAAGTTCTTTCAAGCCTGCCTCAAAAACTGACTGCATTGCGTTGCTGGATCAACAGTCTGGTAATTATTTGCATCACATTCTATTTTGTATTTGTATGCAATTTTTATGCAGTTTTAACTATTTTGGATGCAAATATATATCTATAACATGAAATCGTATCTATGCACACACTGGGTCAGGTTTCACCTCGAGTTCGCATCGTAGTTTTCATTAACTGTTGTCTACAAGCATGTGTTGGAGCCCTGAATTTGTGTTGTCGTAGCTGTACTTCATCATATGATATAGCGTATGGGTTTACAGGTATGGGTTCATTGCCCATTAAATAATTTCCTTCTTTCAGATCTCTGTGTTTGCCATTAAGCGCAGCCACGTGCATCCTTGCCTATAAAACTGGAAGGAATTCTCCAGTAATTGCATTCAATTAAGTTGAGTTTCGCATTCTCAAGATTTCAGTCATTTTAGTCCACTAAAAAGTTCGTGCTAAGAAATATTCTCTGACGAATCTCGACAGTCCACCGGCCTATTAGTAATTCTGACAGATCCGTGAGCCATCTTACAAGCTTCACATTTCTACGTAATTGATTTGAAAAGTTCATCGTATAAACGTAATTAATGTTTCCGCTCAGGCCTGGTGTCATCCAGCGCTCCTCGGGAGTGCACTCTGTCTCCCGTGTGCCCCCGTGGATGCTTGTGTGGACAGGGCATCGTGGACTGCCGTGACACTGGGCAGAAGCGCGTGCCCACCCACATTCCTGACGACACAATCGAGCTGTGAGTTCTGTTCCTGTTCTCATCTTTAAAATTTTGATGCGTAATTTTAATTGGAATAGTCGATGAAAGCTAGTAGAAATTTAGTTCCAAAATCATGTTAGCAGGAAGCAAGAGTAAACTCTGCTTGAATTTTGTGAACGTACGGTTAATGTTTCATTATGCTGTGCTGTCTTATACTTCAAGAATACTTTTATGAAGTAGGTTTCATTTTGTTGAGCAACTTTTCGCCTCAATTTCATAAACCGACGTCTAATTTGGCATACTGAGAGGGATGTAAAGGTGGTGAGATCTCTTGCTTAGTTTCAGGACGTTGAATACCTCTGTGCCTCATGTGAACCCAACACAGGCTTCTTGAAGCCCAAACATCGATGAGAGTGTAAGGGAGGCCAGCTGGCATAATTCTATCGAATAAATGTGAGCCCAAATGACCCGCAGGAAAAGAAAGTGTTATGACAAGAACATCTCTGTACAATTTATTTTCAGTTTGAAAATTTTGAAAATATACCAACCGAATTCCTCGTAGCTTTGTACTTGACAGCATCAATCGACCGTCCCCATAAACATTCTCGACGGCACAATGGAGCCTGAGTGTCCAGGACTTTGGAGAAGTTCAAATTGATGTTTTGCGCACCGCTAACTCGGCCGAGAAAGCTCGGTGGCAGCCATAAAAGTGCACTCGATCGCTGCCTACGCGCTCGCTTTTTCGAGATTTTCGTTTTGGCTGGCGATGACTGAAATTCTCGGCTTGTACGAGGAAACAGGCACACCGCTGATAACAACACACTATGCATATAGTTTTTCTCTTGCCTTGTTAGCATAGTTTTAGGCGCCGGTAGCCCTGAAAAATCAGTCGAATTGGCTGTATTTCAATATTGTACCACCACTAGTATTTTGGGGTGCATTTATTTAAGTTTGAACTTTTTATATTTTGTTTTTATTCGATTATTTTTTGAGCATAGTATTCGACATGTGTTCTATTTGTTTGATTTTTCAAATTTAACTGCAGCACATATGTTGTAACGCAATCAAAATTTAATTTGAAATGATGATATTAAATATTTTTGAACTGTGAAGCATTAATACTTTATTCCTTCTTGATGCATGTAATTCTAATTTTGTTTTTACTGTTGAACTGTGGATGAAGCGACAGTTGCATTCGAAGTTGTTTTTCAAATGCTATAATATTATTGCTCTATTATATCTTCTAGTTTTCTGTCTCTGGCTGGCAGGATGGTACCCCAGATAAAAAACCAGATAAAACTAAGGGTGTAAACGAAAGAGATTTTCCAATTTATTTAATGAAATTCTATCGTGACCTGATAAAAGGACAATTCCGTTCTACATGTAAACTTCATTTTCGCTGGCTAACGGGCAACCAATTGAAATGAACCATTTGTGCTCTTTTGAACTTGGTCTTTACGAGCCACTGGCGCTTCTCTTTCTTAGTCTTTACGAACCACTTGTGCTTTGGTATTTTAATCATTACAGGGTGTTGACTTAATTTTAACTTGTGCTGCAGGCGCCTGGAACACAATGAGATCACGGAGGTGCCTTCCAAGGCGTTCGCTACGTACCGCCTCCTCAAGCGCATGTAAGACGCAGGTTTACCGGCCGCTTAATTCACTGTATTGGTTTCTTAATTCACTGTATTGGTTTCTTAATTCACTGTATTGGTTTCTTAATTCACTGTATTGGTTTCTTAATTCACTGTATTGGTTTCTTAATTCGCTGTATTGGTGTCTTAATTCGCTGTATTGGCCTCTTAATTCGCTGTATTGGTCTCTTAATTCGCTGTATTGGTCTCTTAATTCGCTGTATTGGTCTCTTAATTCACTGTATTGGTCTCTTAAAATTCACTGTATTGGTCTCTTAAAATTCACTGTATTGGTCTCTTAAAATTCACTGTATTGGTCTCTTAATTCACTGTATTGGTCTCATAATTCACTGTATTGGTCTCTTAAAATTCACTGTATTGGTCTCTTAATTCACTGTATTGGTCTCTTAATTCACTGTATTGGTCTCATAATTCACTGTATTGGTCTCTTAATTCACTGTATTCGTCTCTTAATTCACTGTATTGGCCTTTTAATTTCAACTTTTTGGATTTGACCATAGCGAAAATTTGTAAAAAAATTAATTAGTCCTCTTCAGATTTGTCTTCAGTTTGTGGATATTAGAAATAAGTTGTTTTATTTTATTTTTTTTTAATTTAAACTTCTTTGTGATGCATGGTGGCATCGCAATTTATTTTTACTTACGTTTTGCTGTGTCTCATGTGATTTGTGGTTTCTGTGGATTTTATTGTTATCTGTATTTTCTTACATAAATTCATTTTCAAAAACTGGGATGCTCGTATTTATACAAAATAGAAGAACTTAGTCAAGTGAATCTAATTAACTGGGTCAAAAAATATCACAAATTGCACATTTAGTTTTAGCATAAGATTTACTGAAGGAAGCGTTCTGTGTAGAAATAACGTGTTTCAAATAATACAGATTCTGTTACTGTTAAGCTACTGTACATCTATTCTAGTGTTCATGTCTACATTATAGTGTTACAGTTCATCTAGTTTGAATTGAAACTCAAGCTCATGGATCATTAATATTTCTTTCTCCGACGTCTGACAGCGATTTGAGCAACAATGAAATAGCAACGATTGCCGACGACGCTTTCCAAGGACTTCGCAGCCTCAATTCAATGTACGTTTACTTTTTTTATGTTCTTACATGACACGTATTTAGTTTTTCCTTGTCTTGGTCCTATGAGGACCGAGTTATTTTTGAACTAAACGAAGTATTCCACTAGGTAAATTATTACTCATACATATAATATGCAGTAAGATGTCTTTTCAGTAATTTCATTCTAATTTTGAACGAAACATTTAGCGAATAGGAGTTAAATGAATTATGTCTAATGTGCTTCAGGAACGACAGTGGTTCACATGGAGTGTTTATGAACATGAGAAAGTGTAAAAAAACTAGATTTGTATCTTGTTTTAGATTCATTACTTCCTCTCACGACCTGAAAATGGATTGTAAAATACAACTGGTCTTTTCATTGAGCATTCCTTGAAATTTGCTAGAGCAGTTATTGTAGTTCTGCTGTCATAGGTCACCCGTTTCTCTTCTGGAATTACAAGTAAATTTTATATGCGTGCCTAATAGCGTGCGCGGCGGGCCTCTTTGTTCCACGAGTACACTTCTTGTTTTTTTGTGTTGCGAAGAAAGCTCTGGTTTTTATTTTGCAGTAGAAAGGAGACAAAAAAATTTCAAGTTTTTATAGATTAATTTACTCGATACATACGTACGATATCAATTAACATTGAATACTTAATTATCACAAATATGTGTTGTAGAGAATGATCGTGTTACGTTCTAGTCATGAAATATTTTTCAGTGTGCATGTATTTATTTTCGAAAAATGGAACTTGTTAGCGAGTGATACATTCTGTAAAAATCTGGCGTTGCAATTTTACTTCGTAACGCGCGTGTTCAGGAAATTGAACTGGTACATTTATATTAAGAGAATATTTTACTTAGACTCGAAAATACTACTGTTGTAGGTCATAGTTGACGCGGGGAAATAATGGAAAGAGTTAGCATTAACTATGCGTATACTATTATACGGGGTGCTGGTGTAACTTCTTTTAAAAAACTATCAACTCGTCCTAAAAATATTGTTTCTTGGTGTACATATATCATGAACAATGCTTGTTAAAACGACGACAGTGCATAGGCAATTTAACTTCTTTGACCATGGGAGTGATGTATGATGCTTAGGTAAGAATTTTTTCAATATGAGTACATCACTGCCATAAATTTGCTTACATCATTTTGAAAATGATCGACCGTGTAGTATGTTTTTGTTCGTGATAAATGTCAAAAAGCTCCAAAATATCTAGGCGCCTTTTGTTGCACGAAAACTTGCTGAACGGAAAACAATTAAAAAGTTTACTGCACATTTTATTTTGGATAATCCATTGATTTTATTTTTTGGTGTGTGAATCATCAAGTGCATTATTTATTACTGTATAAAGTGTGCACTGTAAGCGTGGCAGTTGCCTGCAGCTCTGATTGCCCCTTGGGTTGCAGTGTGCTGTATGGCAACCAGGTAACCAGCATCTCAGAACACGTCTTCAGAGGCCTCACGTCGCTGCAACTTCTGTGAGTTTATGTGCTTGTGACGTGCCTGCTTTCTGAGTCTAGTATGCCTAGTTGTGTCCTATATTTGTAGATGTGTCCGTATAATATTTCAATATCTGTGCCATACGTAATTATTAGTCGGTCAAATGTTCTTATTGTGACGCGTGCTCTTACCATAGACTGGTTAATGCAGCACTGGAATGATATTTTGTAGTGGATACTAAACGTAATTTGTCTGAGACTCATTTCATAAAACTGATGCAAAATGCTACTGAAGAAATTAATCTTCAACACCCTACGTTATATTCATTTTATTCGTACTTTTGCTTTATTATTGATGCTTCAGTTAAGTTATTGATGCTTCATACTCACACTTGAGTATATATATTCATAGCTTAATTCTCTGGCAATATTTCATATCTGTTACTACATTTGAGGTGCTTTGTACCACAAGGGCGAAGACGCCACCAGCTAAAAAATCCATTTTCTAGGGTACCGAAATCGCACAGCTAAGCTTGATTTTAGTAGTTAAACAGAGACCGAGAACATGATATGTACATAATTATATGATGGGATTTTCCCTATTGCAAACCTTGCATGGCGATTACTCGAAACTTGTTTTTGGCCTCTTCGCCCTTGTTACACACAAGACCTCATTTCATCGTTTACTATATTACCTAAAAATATGTGAAGTTGTGTATTTACGTATTTTTTCCCGTACTTTCTTCGAACCCTTTGAGCGCAATCTTTAGTCGTAAACTCAATTAAGATATACTAAACGAAAAGGTTCTGGGTGTGTCAGTATATTTTAGCCTAAAGATATGCGTTCTGAAGAAGCTCATTCTTCCTCACGTTTTGAGGAACTACTTGGGGGATACATACGATTTCTGAACTCTATTGGGGGCTGCGTGACGGTAATGCCGTCTTTCCTGTCAGTTTACTTGGAGAATTATCATTCCTTGATTGTTGTTCTTCATATCAGAATCGGAAAAGTTTGATGCAAGAGTGGGGCGTTTAGTTTTCAAATCTCGTCTCTTTCTCATCGTGTTTCTCGTTCTCGTCAGGAACTCGAGGTACCGTGCACCCTGTCCCTTGCTATTGTCTTCATTCTTTTTCAGTTTTGTTGTCAATTTTCCTTTTCGTGTAATTGACGTGCAGGATGACATGTTTTATCTGATGTTGCTGGTGATAGCAACTGCGACCGTAAAATTTTACATCCTTGCCATACCGCTTGCTCTAAACGTTTACCGAGTTGCGCTGTGTTTATTGCCTTATTTGAGCGGAGCTTCCAGTCTAAAATATTAGCCTGTAACATTCTTATGCTGCATTTTCATGCATGTGTGTAGGTTATGTGGTAGCCGATTAAAATTAATGTGAATCTAAGAAAATGTTCGCTTCGTAGTTAAACTTGACGAGTACAGACAACGTGTTCATGGCACCGCGATAAACGAGCTGTCCCAGACGGGGCACTGAAACTTCTGGCTCGTGTTTAAATTGGGTGCTCATGCATGTGTCTTCTGAAAACTGCATGTCAGCGCTGACTTTCGTTACGAGAAAATATATCGGTTTATTTTTCCTGCAGCCTGCTGAACGCCAACAAAATTGAATGCGTCCACGTACACGCCTTCAAAGATCTCGTCAGCCTCAACCTTTTGTAAGTCATTTTCTAGAGCTTTTTCTTCTGCTTTTTAATAGTACATATTCAAGGATAGTTCTAGCTTACGTATTTTATAATGCGCTTTCTTCACTTGTGTTCTTTAGCGCATCATATTTCGTGGAAGTAAATGCTGAAATGATTTCAATTTCGAGTTTTCAATATTTAACACAAGTGTGAGAGAACACATGTTGTTGAAGTTTGTTTGCTAATATTACCTGCAAAATATCTGCCCCTCTCACGCCTGATACAAATTGAGAGCGAACAAGTTTCTTAATGGAAATCATGAGCTCGAGCAGAGTTTTGCTGAGCGTGACAGGGTGTTGACGTCTAGGGTGAGCCCGTCGCTCATGGCTTCTCTAATCTTATCTGCGATATTTAAACGCCAGTCACAAATAAATTCACTGAGCGGAACGAGCTCCTAACTCAATTGTCGGTTTTCAACTGCGCTTCAAAGACAGTAAAACTACTCTTTTTCTT
This sequence comes from Trinorchestia longiramus, assembly GCA_006783055.1. Classification (NCBI taxonomy): domain Eukaryota; kingdom Metazoa; phylum Arthropoda; class Malacostraca; order Amphipoda; family Talitridae; genus Trinorchestia; species Trinorchestia longiramus. Next base: position 97,175 of record VCRD01001574.1, on the reverse strand, counting down.
CTTCTTTTTGAGCGCTGCATTGGAAGGGTTGAATATTTTCTGGTTCGTATATTTTATTTTTCTTGACGTATGAGAGAAAGATCAAAATTGTTCAGTTCCATACTGTGATATATCTCGTTTCTAACACTTCTATTAAGGTTTTCTATTTCACGGTGAGTTTTTGTTTTCATTACCTCTTGTGACAAACGCTTCGCTGTATTTAAAAATTTGTATGTATGGAATAACAATAAGTTGTCAGGCTGTAGCTTACCGTACTTAAACAGTAATTTTCTTGGTGAATATATTTTTGCCGTTAGTCTTTCGTTTGGAGCGCTTATTGTTCTTTTGAATTATTTACTCTCATGTTCTCCACTTTATTTACAGGTCATTGTACGACAACAACATAAAGACGATGAGTAACGGCACTTTTTCCTCCATGCACATCATCCACACAATGTGAGTAACATCCAAATATGTCTCCCAGTGTTCCAGTGTTTTTCCTTTGCTCGTTTTGTTTCTGTTTTTGCAGCTAGGGTCTGATGCCTCCATTCTCAAAGTTTGTGCAAGCTTTATTTTATCGTGGCGTATTTTGCCAGCTTTTTATTTGTATGGAGGTGTGTATTCAAATAAGTTGTATTTTTATACACTTTAGATTCTTGTGTCTTCTTTAGAGCAGCTGTTCAGTTTGTATGGCATCTTTCTCATAGTTTTGTTTGCCATGTACAAAACATTTTACTTTACACTTTCATTTTCATCGTTAAATCCAATAATATTGGATTCATTGCTCGCTTACATTCGTGCTACATTGGACCTTTCTCAGCGAAGCTCAGTATTTTGCAAGCACTTGCAGTAACACACTTGCATATCATTCTATTAACAGCAAATATTTTTACATCTTTCTGCTTTAAATCCAGATGGCTCGACTCGGCATTTGCTCGTCCGTTGCAACGGTAGTTTCCATTAGTTAAGTCGCTAAGCCCGTTCTGAAAAGCACGTTAATAACCACAAAGCCACACAATTCGCTCAGCTTCCCCTCCATTTAGCCTCTCCCGACGCCCTCGATCTGCCCTCTTTTAAAGCTCTAGCTTCTGCGACTCCGGTCTTGTGGAAACTCCTAATGGCTTCTTCCAGGCGCTAAGGTTTTCTTTTTCATGCACGGTTATTAGCGACTAATAATGCCGAGGCTTTTGTCAAAAATTAATGCTGCCAAATGACGTATCTAAATATGATCGTACATTTCCGGTCTAGACCTTTCAACTTCAGAGCGTTAGTGTTAGCTAAATGGTTATTGGAGAACTGATTATTTTTCTCGTGATTATTATTGGGTAAATGTGACTATACCTGATTAAAGTGTACCAATTTTTTACTACAATTTTCAGCGAACGAAAATTAAAAGGACGAAGAATGGAGGTATGATGACAGGTTTATATGAATAAATGTTAAGATATCATGGAATATTTCCCAAAATTTATGTAGTGACAAATATTTCCTGTATGACAGACGAATGGAGTATGGTGCTGTGGGGAAATATGTTACGATTGCATCATGAAAATAACTAAAATATCATGTATTTATAAAAGATATGGTAATTTTGAAATGAATTTTATTATGTTCATAACTAAAGGTCATTTTCAAAATGACATTTGACACAAAATCACGCAAATGACGTCATGAAAGCATCGAACAAATTTTACCCCTTGAATGGCTTTTGTAAAGTATAATGTACGAGAAACATGTTAAGTTGTCTTACAAAGTGTACAGTTCTAGCTATCTAGGCATTTAGTGAACTTGATTAAAACGAAGGGATAGTATTTACTCTCTAACAATATCGTAGGAACACAGGCTATTGGTCGAAGAGATAGAAGCGAGGTATAGAGGACAGGTCTCGTGGTTTAGATTATAACCATCAAATGTAGCATTATTAGAACAGTGAATTTCATACGTTATATGTACGCAAATTTCGTCTCCGCTCTCTTTCTGTTGCTTAATTAGTGTTATAAAAATGAACCCTAGATGCCAAAAATGGTATCGAGCTTTACTTACTAATGCAGTGATTCATATGTAACGTTAATTGTCATCATTGGTTGAAATTTTACCTTCGTATTTCAGGTATAAAGGTTCTTATAACTAAGTCACAATTAAATTTGTAATTGAAAATTGAATTAAAATAAGAACTAAAACAAAGATACGAAACATGCGATGTCGGTAGACTCTCCCGCGGACAACATTCACTACTTCATCACCACACAGGAATTCGTGGAGTGGGTCGTGGGTAAACAGTTGTGTTCGTGTTGTGCCGCCCCGTGTGTTTGTCATCGTGATTAACATGTTGCGTGTTTGTGTCTTCACTCTTTCGCTGTATACCGCGCGTATCTGTTTCGCATGTCCCTGACGTAGTCTAATTTTTATGACAACAGTGATATATTTCCCAACTTACTTAGTTACAATCATTAAAATGGAAATCTATCCAAATATCTATGTCACTTTTGTTGACAATAAAAACTTGGCACAGTAGCGTGTAGCTACTTAAGAAGGTCCATAAAGTAATCCTTGTTACTTCACGCATCTGCTCAAGACGATCTACAGGCGGTACTTCTGGAGGCGGTGCTGGGGCGTCGTGGTTCGAGTGCACGCCTTATCAGGTGCTAATGGCGGGCATGGTTCACACCCTCCATCAATAAAGAACCAGCCTCAATTGCCCTCCACTCATTATAGGCACTTTTGAAAGCCTCAACTCGGTCTCGGATGAAGCTTTTCCTCTTTTTCTCACCGCTACATTATATGCGTGGGCTCTAACGTGGTCATTAACTCTGTTGTTCTGCATCGCCTTGTCTTAGACGACGAACAAGATTTATATTGACCGTCTAGTCCTCGCTACCTTGGGTATGCGGACGCTCTTAGTAGCCGCTAACGAATTCGTTTTTTGTTTGATTTTGTAAAAGAAATTGAACAGGTATGTCGTACATGCACGCGGTCTCGAGCGTCAATTATCTGAAATCTTAACTACTTTGCACAATGCATTCTCGTTCTAAGAGAGCATCAACCATGGTATGTAATAGTGATAGTAGTAGTAGCTGTAGTTTCATTCTCGACAATTTTTGGCGAACCTCTTTCTCTATTGTCTATACAAAAACACTTTTACCACTTTTTGAGATGACAGTTTTTGCTCTAAGAATTTGTTAAAGCTCTGGAAAAAATTTCTTATCGTATGATCATCAAGTTTGTATTTATTTTTTGTTAAATGTTCCTTGATGAGCTTGTGATCCAGCAAGCACCTTGAATAATTGGAGAGTAGTTCGAAATTGGCGAGCTGGATAAAATTTATTCAAACTCGCTCAGATTGTGAGACGCGTTTAGGTCTAGCGTTTTTGTATAACTAAAAACTTAACTTTTCGTGGGAGAGAAGTGAGATGTTCAGTCTCTTGTAAGTGAAGTAAATTTTCAAGTAATGACGATTTTATCATACTAGAAAAATGCAGGAATATATTATTACCATTCTTGTCTTCTAATTAGTTATTTCATTTCACATTTGCAATTCATCTACGAAACTGCGATAGCGTATGGGATAAATTTTTCATTCGGTTACTAACGCAAAGCAAACAAAAGTTATGTTCCACCTGTTGACTCCTTTTACCACTATGGTCTTCTTCTATATGTTCTCATGCATATCTTCGCATAAGATGACATATTTACAGATGTATGGATGCTATTTTTGTGTGCATACGTTTTCAGTGTCGTCTGATTTGATGGCTCAGTGAAAATACTGAAAACCTAAACCAAAATATGTACCTAAACTTCACGTACTAGTTACTTGTTCCTTGAACTGAACGCCTATTTTCTCATTCCTGGAGATTTCCAAACTAAAAGTACGCCATGACCTCGGCAGGCACTTGGGCCAGAACCCATTCGTGTGCGACTGCCAGCTCGCGTGGCTGCCCGAGTATCTGTCAGACAACCCTGTGGAAACCAGCAATGCCAGGTGTGGTCAGCCGCTGCGCCTCAACAAGAAGCCCATCGGTAAAATGCGGCCTGACTCCTTCAAGTGTGAGTATTGTCATAGTTCTTTAGTGTTTTATCGCTTTACTGAGTTGCCTTCACAACTGTGTAACCTTGCTTTATGATCAGGAGGACTGTTCACTGAATTTGCCATGGAAAAGGAACCGTCCACATGCTCTTAGATCTCTTCAAGGGAAAGATTACTGATTATACTTAATTACTCGGTCGACTTTTTGAACTTGCCTCGGAAGCTTTTTGATGATTTTACTGTAGGACTTTTGTATACCTTTTTTTATTATTTTAATTCGTAACTTTTTCAACATTTGCTTCACAACTGTTTTGTTTCTCATAAATGGCGTCATGACTAATAATCTACCAAACAAAAATTTAAGTGAAATAACTGTTATTGAAATGCGCCTCAATTTCTTCAGACGTGAACATATGACAGATATGCCTCGCTGGTTCATAAGTTTTTCCTCATAATCTGGAGGAATGGTTCATTGAAATTTTTTCGACTAGATTATCGATATCGAGGCTCTTTGAGGTTTTAAATCACGAGTTTCCTAAAGGCTTCTGTATGTTGACCCGTATATGTTACTTATACCTCTTCATCGCTGTGGTGTAGTCGAAGAATAAAACTAGTTTATATGTGAGAAAATGTACGCAAATGTATCGGTTTGTTTTATTTTATTACTATGTTGGCATTAGTTTCTCTTGTCAGTTATATTTTCAGAAACAACTTAAAAGTATATCGATAGTAGTGCGATTTTGGTGGTAGACAGCTTCAAACAATTGTATGTTTTCCTGTGTTTTTATCAAGACGGTCAGTTAACTTGAGTCAGTACGTGACTTGAAGCATGAGTTGCAAGCTATTTTCCTCGTCGCTTTAGTGTCACCTTCAAAACTATCATCAGTTATTGAGATGATTTATTCTCAAATACATTATAAAGTGAGACTCGATAATTTTTTACTTATTTATTAAGGGATATTTGGTAACCAATATAATGAGTTATTGTATGAAGAATACGAATATGACTATATGCTTTAATAGAAATAGCTTTCTCTTTATATATTTTGCTTACCTTTACCTGAATATAAGCTATTAAATTCCCATATTCTGAAGTCTATAACTTTCCAAGAATATACTAATTTCCAATGTTCTCGTATAAATGTGGCGGTATGATTGTCTGAATAATTACAAATTTGCTTTGAACTTATTGATTCATTCTAGGATAAATATTGCAATAGCTTACGAAAAATGGTAGGATAGAGATTTTGAAAATAAATCGAAAAGAACAATAAGAAAAAGACGGCAAGTAAACACCAGGACTCTCCTCATTAAGCAGGGCTTGGTGAGAACAAAGACAAGCTTGTCTCAGCCCTGAACGGTAGTCGATCTCTTGGTTTTCCGAGGCCCCATTTCATGATGGGTAGTTCATTTGGAGTTTGCTTCATCAACTCTTCCTGTAGGAACATTTCTAACATGTTTTTTTAATGAACTAGGTTCTACACAACTAGCATGAGTTGTAAACTAATTCTACTTAGAAACACAGAAAATAAAATAGTTTGTTCTGTGACTGGTTCGCTCTGATTCAGGAGCAGAATCATAAATATCTACTGTACACACTATATGTACTGTACTGTATAAATTTGTGTCCACCAGTCTGCCGTTTCGCTCCCAATGTAAAAAATACGTTCTACGACGTTCATTTAACGTTTTTGTGAGCGTTACTTGAGCCTCGTATTATTATATTTTTATTAATGATTATTGGTTTCAGGAATTTTGCTGAAATTGAGACCATGCCAGCCATTTGGGATGTATTTTTGAAAGTAACCGGTTAAAAAATGTCACTCATCATTTTAATCGCCAAGTTTTAAAATGACAATCAGTAGTTCAAATCCATATTCATTTTTTTCATCTTCTTCCTGAAAAGTGAAGCAGATCGTCCTTTAAAATATTGCTGGGACTTAGCACTTTGTGAGGGATAAGTAAAGTTTGCGACTTTCACTCGAAGTTGTCCTGATTGTACGAGTCCTGAACATCTTGCGGAGAATTTGTTTTCGTCAATAGTGTCCATGTTGCCTGCTGAGACACTGCTTATGTTCATTAGGCTGTTGCGGTTATAGCTTTGGAGTCGACTGGGAGTTATGGTTTTCCTCGGGCGTTATCAGGAATTATACAATTTTTGTGCAGGTTTATTTATTCTATTTCATGTGATTTAGATCATTTTAAACTTTGATCTAATATTTTTTAGTCTTGTGCTGGCGATGCTAGTCAAAACGTAAGTGTTTGAGCTACGTGCTGTAAATTCATAGTCTCTTCTCAAGGATTGTCGTATGCTTCTGGTTACTCTAAATTACCGATGCATGCAAGAAAAATTGGAGACATATTGCTAGGTCATAGGAACGATCAAAAAGTATCAGACGTTATTTCTATTGGTTCATGCAGCCTTTCCAATAAGAGTTAACGTCAAAATATGGTCTCCATGTGAACTTTCCAAGGTTTCCCTATGTATTTGAATATGTGTATAAATTATGATAGTTTTTCTTTAAATTCGAGGGATCCGACAGTTTTCAGATAATATTTAACGTACTTGGCAAAACAAAAGCTCGTAAAGACATAGATATTATAGTCTTAACTAATTGCCACGCCAGAATAATTCCTCTTTTGTAACTGGTTTTCGTCGCAATTGGTTGGGGAACTAAATTTAGCCCTTCAATAACTAAACCATTGTAAAGAATGTCTTCAACGCGGGAAGCTCTTTGCTTTTAAGTACTTGGAAGTTATATTCATTCATATGAAATTTCAGGTATAAAATAAATGAAGTATTCACTTGTTCGGTTGAAACAAAGCGATGCACCAAATGTGCGAACTTGACGATGGATTAGGAAAGCGGAGACCAATATGCTTCATTTATTACTATTTGGAGCTAGCTTAATTTAAATTTTGTTCAATTTAAATAAAAGTTAATTTTTTAAACAAATACACGTGAGTACGATGAGCTTTGAGAATTTTCTTGTATATTTCAGTTTCATCAGCTTTATCATTATTCTATATGGAGTTCATTCTCTTTTTCTATACTTGTATTTCAGATTCAGAAGTATAGTATATCTGTGTACCCAATTTTTCCTCCGATATTCCTCAGGGGTAAATTGATATTTGAATAAACGTCCGTCCGTCGTTAAAAATAAATATTAACGCTCACTTCTTTGATTTGGTAAATTTCCTAAATTATTCATGTATATATTAACGCTTCCTCAGATTGCAGCTAAAATAAGTACATGTTGCAATTATTTAACCAGACCAACGCCACTGCATGCGTTTTGCTCGTGCTAGCCTCGAGTGAGATCTTTGGAAAATTTTCATTTATCCCTGGCATTTTGCTGGTACACTTTGATATTACACACGGTGTCGTCTGATGTTGAACTGCTCTCTTTCTTCACGTGCATTCTCCTCGTGTCACCGAGGTCCCGGGGATCTCTTACATACCCTCTCCTTGAGTCATGGTAGTCATGGTACATGTCGTACGGTGCTTGCCCAGGAAGCCTCACGCGTCTGGGTGCTTGGTAGTCGGTGGGATAATAAAATCTTTAATTCATAGCGTACGGCATGCGATGGTCCATGGGAGGTCTATTACGCTACCGTTCATCCCTGGGATACACGTCCTTGTATCGTAAATCAGGAGGATATTCCGGTCTTCTTCTTCGTCTGAACTGAGGCTCAAGATGTCGATGGTGAAACTCGTACCGATCGTAGTGTTGACTTCTCATGTTATCTCTAGGGTCTCTGTAAAACATTCTTTCACATTTTGGACACAATGTTCTGTAATCGTAGCAGCTGTCGCAGCATTGGCCTCTCTGAGGCCCGAAGTCATCCATTTCTTCTAAGCTTCTGTAGTGCCTGTTGCCCATATTGAATTTCTGGGCAATCGGAGACTTTTCCGTATCTATGATCTCTCACTTGAGCGACATTGCTGTTGCTTGGTAATCATTCATTGGCGTCAACAGGTTCTAGGTTCTGGTCTGTGCGAGAATTATCTGTTGTTCTGTTGTACTTAATTGTAGACAGGATACCGGTCCTTGACTCGAGGGGTTCTCCAGAACTTTTTTTCGTTCGGCTAGCAATAACATGAATTTCATTATGCTAAGATTTAATTTCTCGTTTCCATAGTGGGAAAAATATTTCCCTAAATATTGATGCATACTTTTAAATGTAATAATAATTTCGCTATGTAGTGCAAGTTTAAGCACTTACTGAGTAACGTTTCAAATTATTTTCGAGTTTTGCAGCTGCAAGTTTCTGCTCCGGGTGAAGCACAGTCATAGACTCTTGTGTATCCAGGTTACCATGAGACCGGGCAATACAGTAGAATTTCCATGTTACCACTACTCGCTTCGCTGGTATATATGTATATACAGTATAGTCTTTTCCGTTTTTCAGATGGTCTTACAACAAGCCAAAATTGATCACAAAACAGTACAGCACAGACTAACCAGACAACTGCCAACTCCAATTACCGTTGCATAATGTATATTTCGTATAAATGCACAGGGCTGACATATTTGTAGTTTGATTATGTTTAATTTTGCAATGGTCGTATGTTAACGTTTTCATGTATTCTATTATCGTCAATTTTTCCATACATATTTACTGCGCTTTGTTGCTGGATATGGATAGAACTTTTCTCTTGATTTGTCATGCTACACTATTTCCTAGGGTATTAATTTTGCTTGTGACATCTTGGTTTAGCGACTTGAGTGTACAAGTACAGCAGGGCGGTGAAGTTATTGCACTCCTGCCACAGGCTTGACTGCGCCGTGGGCTCCTGCATGAAGAATGACATTGCCAATTAATATCCCGCTGACAAACACTGATAGAAAATGTCTTGGGGAAGCAGCTTGTAGTTTTTCTGCATTGCTAACCTTTTTAAGGGATTTTTTATTCTCTGATAACTTGATTTAGTTCAAGCGATTGGAAAGTCTTTATTTAGTCGCGATATTTTCTCCTTGGTATTATTTTCAGAAGCATCATTTGATTTTTTTCATCCTTCATCTGAGAATGTTGTGTTTAGCGTAGCATTTTATATGGAGTTCATTGAACTCAAATTGAATATTTTAATTTTAACGACCATATTCCCTGTAGTGTTCTCACCTTGTTTTATTTATTGCTTTTATACATGTACATCTATTTGCTGCTCTCAACTTATACTCGTTAAACTTGCAAGCAATAATCGTGTAGTTTTTACTATGAAGTCGTGCATGGTGTTTGCACTTAAATTGTTTACTGTATTTGCTTTTATTTTTTATTTCTTATGACATTCTTTGTCTCCGCTCGTAATGCATTTGCCGTATTTGCTATAATACGGTGCATCGTTCACGATATTTACGTCTTTTTACGTGACTATCCTTGAGCTAACATGTTTTTGCTTATTTGATCATATATACGCTCATAACGTTCGCCGTATATGCTCATTAACTTTCGCCTTATTTGCTCATTAACGTCCGCCGTATTTGCTTTCATGACGTTTGCCGTATTTGCTTTCATGACGTTTGCCGTATTTGCTTTCATAACGTTTGCCGTCTTTAGTTTCATAACGTTTGCCGTCTTTAGTTTCATAACGTTTGCCGTATTTAGTTTCATAACGTTTGCCGTATTTAGTTTCATAACGTTTGCCGTATTTACTTTCATAACGTTTGCCGTATTTAGTTTCATAACGTTTGCCGTATTTACTGTCGTAACGTTTGCCGTATTTACTTTCATAACGTTTACCGTATTTACTTTCATAACGTTTACCGTATTTACTTTCATAACGTTTACCGTATATACTTTCATGACGTTTACCGTATATACTTTCATGACGTTTACCGTATTTAGTTTCATAACGTTTGCCGTATTTAGTTTCATAACTTTTACCGTATTTACTTTCATAACGTTTACCTTATTTACTTTCATAACGTTTGCCGTATTTATTTTCATTACGTTTGCCGTATTTACTTTCATAATTTTTGCCGTCTATGCTTCTACCAACAACATTGCTCGTGTTAGACATGATATCGTCCATGTCGATACCATGTCGTTCGCACACGCCGCCAGAGTCTTTGCAAATAGCCTGTTTAGTACCAGTCCGCAAACTGTGTACACTTCTTGTTGTCTCGAAGTGTTATGATTCATTAAATTTTATTTTTCGTGTTAGTGTTATCTAAATTCGTGTGCATTGTATTATATATTAACTTGACGCGTTTTATATATTCTTATTCAATACTTATAATACGAACGTCAATTTGAATTTGAACGTTTTTTCTTGCATGTTTGTCTCTCACACTTCACCATTTCTTGCAAGTAATCAAGTCACTTACGTGGGTAGGCGGAGTCCCTGGGGAAAACTTGATGCAAATAAGATATCTGTGCTGACAGCTGTGTTGTTCTCCCTGCTGTTGATCAATACCTACCAGACTTCGTTTGACTTCTTCCACTGTTTATGGGCCTTCTAATTGATGGCTTCTGGGTGATTAATTAAAACATTTTCGATCCGCTATGGCTGCTCTAATTAATTATGTTGTCCTGCTAATAAGGACGGCGTCTGTGATCGCTCATTGAAAAGACGAGTCTTACATCTCGAAAAATGAACTCCTGTTAATAGGAGTTGTCTCTCGAGACGGATTTCAAAGAGACTATAGATTTAAGCTTCAAGCTTCGCGTTTGACGATATAGTGCACTGTCATGTGTATTAGCGCTGCTGGAGTTACATGCAAATCGAAAAGCATCGTAGAAAACTGGTTAGCTCTAATTTATCCAGTCAATTTTTTGTTCAAGTTTCAGTATTCATCAGTGTCATACTTAAGTTGTAAAAGATATTTAGTAATTTATATCGGGAAGCATTCAAATAAAAATAATTATCGACTGAAAGGTTTTGAACATTTTCAGTTGTGGGCTGTCGAAAATTATCTGGTCATCATCTACATGTGCTACTTCAGGGCAAAAGTTAAAAAAAAAATCCTACAGAGAGTAAGTTGATCGGCGTTGGAAATTGTGTAACAGCGATATTTTATCATCATAGTATTTATTTCAGCACGCTATGCCAGTATTTATACTGCTGTAAGCTGCAGTTAATTGTATGCACTCGCTCTCAACAGCTATAGTCTTTACAGAAATTGATGATTTCAAGACGAGCTGCTCCTGGTTTTCTCGCTTTCTAATGTAATACTGAACAGAATTTATCTAATTACTCGCCTGAAAGGTTTTCCTGCCGCTATTTTGTTATGAATTCAATGTTGTTCATTCTTTCAGTTTCGTTTGCGCTTTGCACTGATTTCCCATTTCTGGTTTGAAATAAATTTCGTAGTTCTACATTGTACAAACAACAAAATGTCTTGTTCGTTGTAATAGGTTACCAGGTCTTCTGAACTCTTTTGATATCAATTTGTTCTTAGAAATATATCATTCTTTTGCAGTCACATGTTTCCTACACAACTATATACCTTCTTGCTTCTTGAATTTCGCGTGGCATACTTTTTGTTCACAGTTTTATTAAATTTCTCCTTGAAGCTCTAGGAAATAATTTTTTTCTAATTCTTGTAATCAAATTCCTTGGTGTAACTTGCAAAAATTCTCTGTACTGTTCTAACAGTTGAATTGACCTAAGAAAATAAAAATTATTTTCTTTAAGAAACTCGCAGCAATAACGCATGTCTTCCAATCTTAACGTTTTGCGTCTGTTGTTTGTATTCTATGTACGTATCTGCTGCGCTACTGATGCTCTTTTTGTCTTAATTTCTTGTGTAATACAGTCGTGGCGGTTTTCTTATGTGTAAACAATACTATGTCTATAACTGCTTCCAAAGTTCGTTATTGTTTCATTGATATTACACAGTGAACAAGATATATTATTACTTAAGTATTTACTTATGTTACATAATTATAGTACTTAATTAATTCGAATATAACGTATGGCTGCTCTTCATGGGTTGTGCCACTACCTTTGCGTTATGGCACATCGAAGATGTTGCTACATTTCCATTATAAGGTAGCGTATAGCGACAATTTTTCGTGTGTGCGTGGTGCAAGACTTGCGTGTGCAGTGATGGTGAGTGTGTGCACCAGAGCGCGTGCTCAGAGGCAGCAGGTTGCGTGAGCGCTATCGCTCGGTCTGTGCTTTTATCACCCACCACCTCAGCTATCTTGACGTGGTCACCTCTATGTGGACCAGGGCTTTCCGCCTCATCAGCTCAACTTGCAGGAAACTGCTCCGTGGCATGAGACAAATGGACATCTTTGCTATTGAACTCCGCGGGTGTGGAGGGCCAAGTCCTGCCTGTCTTGCCTCAGTATCTCACCACCATCGCTACTGGGCCTGGTATTGTACGTCTCGCTCATGACACACATGCATATCTTAGCGTCATAACTCTAAAGCTTCACTATTGCGTTCCAGAACTAGACCTGCTACACCTGTTTCAAGGTTCGATTTCTCACGAAGGTAACCGCTGGACTGTCGACTTGATCCCTGCTTGAAGTTTCCTTCAATTAATGCACGATTACTTTCTCAGCCTTGCCTCAATTCTACGTTCTATGTGATGTTAAACCAACCACTAATTTGATAAACTATTTGTTATTTCACTGCCGTAAAAGTCGGAACTTTTTTATATCAGTGATACCTCAGAATAATTATCTACTAAAACAGCATGCTTGAGTGCTTGCGTGACAGGTACTTATCTTAACATTGTGTCTATGTATTTAACAGCCCAATATGGTTGCTACTGAGCCAGTTATACATACATGCAATTTCCTACGCATGACCTGCGATGGCGTCGAAATATTAAGTCTAACTAACTTAATGATCCAAGTCGCTCAGGGTAAATAATAACGTAAATCGAAGCTTAGGTTTCTATTCAGGGTCCAAGGCTGCACATGGTAAGTGCAAAATATGTGTTGTCGCCCTGTACATATTTCTGATGTAATTCCTTAAGCTCTATCATACCACGAAGTTCGCACAACCATTTTTACTGGAGCTCAAACCACAAGTTAGTGTACTGTGAACAAACGGAATAGAGGAAAGGGTTGCTCTTTTTTCGACGCCCAACGAAGTACGAAGAGATTAAAGGAGAGCAAAAAGGTCTGAATTGAAGTGAGGTTGTCCTACTCTCATGGGCTCTGCTCCGTGGGGTCTGGGCGAGTACGTTGTGTGGAAAAGAAACCGGAGAGATCCCCAAAGTAGGGTCGAAGTGGAGGCATTTGACCTTATTCTGATTGTTAAAGTATTTTTAAGACATGGAAGAATGGAGCAACTTATTAATACGGTGATGCACTTCTGATCGTGTTTTGTAGATAGAATATTTTTTTTAAATGAGCCCAGTTAGAGAATGTGTAGCTGACCATACCACTTTAATCACTAACATTTGTTTAAATGATAGAAATGTCTATTTTATTTTGTATGTACATAAACATTACGGCTGTGTTATCATTCATTGAACAGCGATCGAAAATCTTATAACATTATTAATAAATGTATATAAGTGGAAGATAATTGAAAAGTTTACAGCTCGTACCTGTTATTTCCCGTCGGGAATGTGAAGCTTAATCATATTTTAATTTTCAAATTGACATATATTTCACTAACAAAAACCACTACATGTTTTCATAAATTCTAGCACGTTTAACTAAAATGTCTTCTGCTGCAGCAACAAAAGATGTACTAGAGTGGAAAACTAACTGAAGTCTTTAGGCCTTGTACCGTTCAATTTCATCACCGAAATTGAAACTGGTTTCATTACAAACTTGAAGATTTCGCTTGTGTCCATCAATCTGGGTGATGCTGACAACATGGCGCTGTATGATGCTGTGCTTCCGGGCGTAGCCTGGATTAATGTCAGGAGATTTGCTCGAGTATAACAGATTACTGTCAACTCGAATTAATATTGATGAGCCGTAGGGCCATTTTTGTTGTTCGGCTAGGTGACACCCAGCGTCTCTGTATGACGCCTTCATCAACTCGAAGAAAAATAATTAGCGTGTTTGTTAATTTAATAACTTTGCAAATGATGATACATGCTTTATTCGGTGGAGCGTGTCAGTAGCAAAATATTACTAGATAACTGCAACACAGCCATACAGTCAGTATAACAGTTTTTACGTTATTAATTCTAAAATGTATTGCGCATTGTTGAAAGTCTGATTTGAGTTTTATCATTCCTATTCATTGATTCATGTAATCCGTCACCGATAAAGTGTACAATTCTTGGAGTTCATATTTCTTGCTACTGTGTGTACTCTGGTATTTTTCATGTGCAATCAATACCTGATATGACATTAAATACTCTCTTTGGGATATTTAACATAAATATTTTTAGGCTTCAAGTTTTCTCTGATTTTGAATGCCTGCTATTGGGTATTGTTTCATATTGTTTCCTTCTCTAAATGGCACTAGCATTGTTGCCAGATCTTCAAATCCTTTCAAAGCTTTGAAATTCGTATCACATCTTTTATAATTCAGTGCTCGGCTTTCACTGTTCTAGGCTTTGTCCAGTCGAATCACACACGAACCTTGAGTCAGTCTGCCAAATGGAGCAAAAGTACTGCGTTCCGGTCTACATAAATGTTGCTCCTGGACAGACCGAGCCTCTCCTGGGTGTTGTCTCGCTAGAATAATTCTGACAGGAATGCTTGCTATTCCGCCGAGTAGCTCCGTTCATCTTCCAGCGACGACGCCGTTTGCATGAGCTGGATTCACTTCGTTGCACAGTTTCCATGATATCCGTGAATGCTACCTCAGTCTGTATGCTTTGGATGAGACTAGATTTGCTGATAACATGTCCATCTTTATGACATACTTCATGTTTGCATCAATGCATATTTATTAATTAACATAAATTTATCTCTCGTTTAAGAACTTGAAACCCGATTGTTGATACTGAAGATGATGCGAAGGCCGTCGCTTCATGACATTTGCGATTAAAAACATTGTCTCTGGTCACACACTGCAACTTCAGCATTTCCTCGATGCACCTCTTTGTGCATTCCGCGAAATGTAAAACTCTACATGCTGAAATTTGCTTTTAGTTCTTTTTTATATTAAAGTGGCTTGCATACATATTATATCTCTAGTATCATGACTGTACAATATCTCTGTAATAATTCTTTAATTTATCGTCTCTTTCACGTTGTTGCCAGCAATGTTGAACGTTTTTTATCTATTGATGCTGATAATGGTACATAATGTAATATAAGTTGTTAAATATTAGTGTTTCTTTTTTA
The DNA here is from genome assembly GCA_006783055.1 of Trinorchestia longiramus. Classification (NCBI taxonomy): domain Eukaryota; kingdom Metazoa; phylum Arthropoda; class Malacostraca; order Amphipoda; family Talitridae; genus Trinorchestia; species Trinorchestia longiramus. Next base: position 81,952 of record VCRD01001574.1, on the reverse strand, counting down.
CAGAAGGTATATTGTTGAGAAGTCAAGTCTGAAAAGAGTGAGCGTGGTAAACCGAATGCTGAGTTAGCGCGCTGCTGAGCTGCATTTTTGAAGAGCATATCAAAAATGACTTCAGTCTTTTTCCCTTCAAGCGTACATGACGTCGAGAGCTGCGAAAACTTTCATTAAAAACAGAATCAGAAAGGATGCCTGAGTTTTTCACAGAAAGGATTTCGCTCTGTTAATGGTGCAGTGTTTTCTGTCTGTGGGATTCAGCTTTGTATCTCGATTTTGTTCATAGATTAGTATTAACATTTAGCTGAGAATTCAATTTGTCATGTAATCCACTGTGCCTAGATCATTTTCTTTTTCAAGAAAACCTTTTTGTCTTTGGTAAGCCATCATGACAAAATTAGGTCGACTATCATATTTTTTCTTCCCTAGAAGCTTCATCCCCTCGTTGCTAAGACATCATGTGATTGGAATAGCCGCAATTTCTCATTTTGCCTCGGTTTGAGCTGTAACCTTTACTCGATCGCGCCGATATTGCAGCAATCTAGAGTAGCTTGCCCTCTCAGTGTAAGCTTCAGAAAAATCGTGGTCGCTCTATTGGATTTTGCGGTATCTCGGCCGAATCATTGTGTCGGAGGGCACATTTTTGAGCGCCCTCAAAGGCCTCACCATCAAGGCAATCCTCTTTGGCTCGCAACATTGGCTCGCAACATTGGCTTCTCAGATGCCAAGATGGTCATAGCTAAATGAAAAGTGATGGAAGGAGCTCGTCCGTACTTGGGAAAGGATAGAGCGGCATGCTTTGGCTTCACCACAAGACGTGCAATAGTGGTACGGTTCTTTTTGTCAAGTAATATACTCCTTATTGTGTGTACACTATTCCTTTATTAATTTTATAACATAATTTTAGAATAAAATGGAGGTTTAGTGAAGATGACACATTGTTCAAAGTTCTTGGTTAAAAGAAAGGTAGGTAAATGAAATTCCCAGCTCTGGAGTCTGACATCCGACTGTTGTGAAACAAGCGGCTAGGGTCAGGAGTGGAGACCACAGGTGGGTACCTTGTAGATCTTTCATGAATGTATTTATCTATTGATTGCGGGAAATTTTTCTACATTAATTTCATGGCATTTTAGTTTCAGTTTTTGCCTTTCAATCCGTGATATGTGATGGTTGCTTCACGCTGTCTGTACTCTCAGGCTGACGGGAAAAACACATCTCTATCTTATGCTTGGGAAATAAATTCACCAACTCATATTAAAAGCATCCGTGTGCTTTTCAATCATCTTTGTTAGAAAATTCCTTTGTGGTAACTAATTGTTTATTTTCATTCGTGTTTTGATTAATCGTCGTCGAAATAACGCGAGTATTGCGACACAGAGCTGATCCAGCCGCATCATCTTCAATGCTGGTATCAGTTCCCTAGAGATGTAACTGTTTCATTGAGTGTGTACAGTTACAATCTTATTGTAGGTACGTTTTAAGTGCAGTAGAATTTCTTTAAGCTGGCTTTATATATTCATTCATTGTTTTTTGTTGTTTAACTGCTTTAAGCAATTGATATTGTTTTCCTTTTATGTCTAGTGTGTCTATGAATTGTTTGTGGTTACTTGGGTGATATTAACCGGCAACTGCAAAGTCCCATGGGTGCTGGTTAAAAAGACTTCTACTGTATTGTTAATTATAATTCATTTTTAGTTTCTAAAATATTAACAAAGAACCCGAAATGTTTCATAAGTTTTCGCGTTAGTATTTTGAGTAAAACTCTCAAGTCTAGCAAATAACTATTGTCTCTGATATTCGCATTGTTAAAACTGCTTGTTTTGCTTGTAAACTCACTGCATCCACATCTGAAACTTATAGCTCTCGAATTTTAGTTGAACGTTACTTGTCTACATTAAAATATAGGGTCCGCTAAAAAAAATGCATACACACTTCAGCAATAAAAGCATGTAAATATGTTTGATTATGAAACTTATTCAGCTATTGCAGTATTTACACAAGTTTTCTATTGTCTCTACAATTACAACAGGTATTCAGATTGTTGTCTATTAATGTCCGGAGATTTACGTGCTCGTTGAAGCACTGCTTGGGCAAAGTTCGCTAAAGTATCTAGTGGAATTACAGCACATGCGGTGTCAACTTCTCGTGTCGGAGCCGCTATGTAGTTCGGTTTTCTGCAATACGCACCACCCTTTAGGGTTCCGTGTGGGTAAAAGTCTGCGGATATTTTAATTCTCGCTATTAAAGCTTTCTGAACACTGAATATTTTGATCCTGAACGTTTTCATAAATTATATTAAAAAATCGTTTGACGTAGCATTTCTACTGAGCTCTTAAAAATGCGTCGTATGCTCGTATTCCTCGCTCCTGTTTTACGTGCACATTGTGCGTAGACTTCTGTGGCGAACGTGTGATTTTCCTGAACTGCGTAGAGATTTATTCGGCGGACCCTGCAGGTTTAGCTTAATAACTGCGATTCTCTGAACTTCGTCAGCTTTGCATTATTATCTGCATAGTATACGGTTTTGTTCTTCCGTTTGAAATCCATCCTGCTTAAAATTCATTGTTCCCGTACACTGGCGATCTTGGCTCTCAAACATCTCATTCTCGCTTAGTGCTTCCAGAAGGTACATGCATATATCTGATCTCTCTTCAGTTGTAAAAGTAATTTATAATCTAACTATTTTATACTTCTTAAAGCTGGATACCTATTCTGTTTCTGTGCGCCCGAGATTGCATTTCAGATCTTTCGACGCCACAGCACTTTTGTTGCTTTACTCTCGTAGTTGGACGCGAGAAGTGGCACATGGAGAGTTGCTATCAGGAGTTAGCTCTTGTTGGCAAGTTATTCGCTCCTGATTTGAAAGTCGGCGAGCGACTGCACGAGTTGAGCTGCTGCTCCAGTCCAAGTTACGGCTTTACTCACCGCTCATATTGAGTTGTTTCCAACTCCTGCGCCGCTCTTGTGCTTTGTGTGGAGTGGCGATGCACTATCTCTTTAACTGGGTCCTTCTTTTTTTGTTCAGTGAAATCGAGTACGAGTTATTCACCTATAGACGCACCCACTTTTTTTCTCAAGTGAGATTTCTATGTTATTGTTTTGTTGTTTTGCTTTAATATATGTTTTTTAACCGGTTTTTGCCATGCCGTCTCTGTAACTAAAGAGAGATTTCAAATTTGGTAGGCAAGTTTTCAGCTCTAACGTTCAATACATAGATTTACAGCCTCGATTGGAAATGTCCTATGTCTAATAAGCTATAGAAACGAGCAGCGTATCAGTAATTTTGTAGACTTAGATGTTGAAATTATCTTTTGTGTTTTCGAACTCGTTAAATGTTATGATGATTAACTGACAATGTTTATTGTATGTTACGGATTCAATTTTGATGTGTTTTAGTGCAAGATGAGGAAACTGGACTTCAAAATACATTGGAATGTAATTACTCTAATATTATGAGGGAGTTTTCGCTTCCAAATTTGGAGTGAGCGTGCGAGTTTGGCAGCATGTGAGTTGCTCATGTAAATTGTGTTGTTTGTACTGAGGGAAGAAAGTGCATGAACTATAAGGTACGCGTCAGTTGTTTTGTTGTCGGGAACCGTTAAGTTGCTGATCAACAAACGTTGATCAACGATTACGTTGCCGACAGCTCAACTGGGTAGGTGAGAGCCAGTCTAGCCAAATTAATGCATGCATCAGAACTACTCGTGCAGAGTGTTTGTTCGCATGCATCATCTTTCCATAATGTTGAGAGTATCCTAGGCTTGCACACAAGCTAATTGTTTGTCCAGTTTGAGATTTTTCTTACAGTTCTCACAATGATTTTTGTTTATGATATAAAAATTGATTTCATAAATAATTATTTATAGAACTTCGTTTTGTAGTTTAAGTTCCACAGTACATTACCATTTACTTTCTGACTGTTGATACTCGTAGCGTCTTATGATTGTTTTAGATTGTTAGTTTTGTTTGTTTACCAGGTGCATCATTTGTATAAGAATGAAAGCAAGGAAATGCATAACTATCTGACTCGTATTAAAAACATCCTACTCGCTTCTTTTTATTTTATAGTCAGAATACTCGAATGAAATAGTGAAAAAGTAATATTTTTGTATGATATTGTTTATATACTTGTTAATCAGTTTTTGGCTTTGCATGTCGTTTAGAGACTTAAGACTCGATAAGAGGCGCGCTAATATATTCTAAGCATCAGACTACGCCGCTTATCAAAAGGCTGCTTTCCTTTGCACAGGCTTCTAATAGAACCTTAGATGTCATTCTCGTGTTCGCGTTTGTTTATGCAAATTAAATGAGCTGATGTGCGTGCTTCGACCCGATAATATGATCGAAACATTCAACTTGTTTCGCTTTAAGATTTTATGTATTAGTTTTAGAGAAGTAGAAATATGGTACAATTACATTGCTGAAATAACACCATGCCGTATTTTCACAAGCGTGAGTGATCAAATTTCCTTCGATTGAACTGTGTGTGAGTGGTTTGATCTTAAATCATGAAAATTATTAGGTTTTCTGCGAGTTCATCCCGTTTCTAAAATGTTGTATTTAAAAATCATAATTCAAACACTCTAGTGTATCACATTGTTCTTTAACTTCTTTTAAATTGGTTGTTCTGAATAATACATATTTTTTCACTCTTTTTACATGTCTCACACTGAAATCGTCGTGCGCAATTACCATCATAAAATAACTACGAATATGTACTCGTCTTATATCAGGATGAAAACTGTTGTATTAGATGGTTGTATTACTTGAAAACCGAAAAGCTTCTTAGTTTTCTCGCTCTCAAAGCCTGACTGTTTACTCGAGAGTAGTAAGCCTGTGCGCGTCTGACACCCTCAGTATTTAGTGAAGCAGTTATGCAGTTTTAACCCACGTATTAATCAAGACTACGGAATACAGACATGCTTGCTTGGCCGTTACGACACAATAGCACCATCATGTCACAGCTTCTACATCATGTAATGAGTGCCGTGTAGGTGTGGGAGATGCTACTTCATTATGACGGGACCAGGTTAAGTCTAGCAGTACTAATACACTGGTCTGACACTAACAAGGCCAAGAATGCTTGGTTGGTGACCTGTGGTACAGCGGCTGCATGAATGGCCTAATTACACTTGTCGATCTCAACCAGCGGATATGCCTGGGAGTATGGTTAGTTCACCTTATATATCACCTCAATAGTATGAATAATCGCACATCCTCGTCTAGTGAAAGAACTTCAGAGGACACTTCAGTTCTTGCAATGAACTGTGTCAAGTATTCGTGCGATACTTTTCCTTCCGTGGCAACATCTTTTTTCCTTCCAGAGACGTGCTCGTTTTGCAAGAACTAATGTCTTTAAGTTCGTTGTATTTGCTTACACAAGTTGAACTGTGAAAGCTTAACATTAAAATCAATTACGAACTTCACTGCATTATTTTATCTAAGCTGACATTACATGCTTTACGGGTGCAGCTGGAGACACTGACGCAGTGCAGCACGTTTGAAATTAGAAAACTGAAGTTTTCTGTATGTGGCAAAAGAAAATGAAGCCACACCTCCTGAATTGTTCATCAGTTTGCTTTGGCTTTCCGGTGCCTGGCAAACGAGAGGCCCTTTTTTGCGGCTCCCAAAAAGGATTTTATTTAGTGAGTTGAAATGCGACGTGAAAAGTTTAGCGTTGTCAAACAAAAAGCGCTCCGTGGAGGCGCACCCTCTGACTTCTTTTGTCGGTTAGGAAGTGCGTTTAACAAAAGTGACTTGATTATCCCTTGTGCGTTGTAGTGCTTCTATAAATAATTGAAAACGATAACTTTTACAGGAGTTTTGGTTTTTAATGTGTGCTATAAAATGGCTTAGATTTAAAAGACTAGTATGCTGATTCAGTTGTATGTAGTATTACTAATTATTTTATGGTATTAGCGTTACTGTATTTTTGAGATTCACGTTTTTTATTGTCTCTTCATCACTAATGTTCTAAATTACTGTTTTAGACCGCGTTTTATTCATTTACGTTAGTTCTGTTAATTAAACGGGCGTCTCAGGTGTATACTTCAGTTTTTTGTCCTGTTTTTAGCATGCATTTGTATTCTCTCTGCCTGGAAAGAAAACGTCGATTAAATTCGTGACTGGATTTAGTTATGTTGTTCCGAGTGATGCTGATCAGCGTGCTCGAGAGCTTACCCATTCTCAATAATGTCTCGAGATATCTGCAGATTTTGCAATAAATGTTCTGACATACTTAAAGGATTTAGCTTGTATACGAGTATGTGAGTGGTAACTGATACAAGAGTAAAACAACCAGCGCGCACAGGCATGGTTTCAATGTCGAATGCTTATTAAAAAATGGATGTTGTAGCCAATGGTGCAATATCGTGACAGCGAATCGGACGATGGTAATTGATTCAACCCTAATTCAGCTGTGATTGAGTCACAGTTTTTCAATGACAAGTATTATTTACTTCAAATATGCATCGTCGACTTGTATCGTTTGTACAACGTGCACGTTATCATGAATGATCATTGAATTAACATTTTGAAACTCGCAATTTTATTAATGATACTTCCGTTCCCAACAACTCAACAGCTGCAACCTAGATTGTAGGAAATCTATCGACTGCGAACTACCGAACATTTTTTTCCGGTGTCCTAGTTCTTCCTCAGGGGTTATGATTTAAGAGTCAGTACTTGCATGATTATTGAAAATTTTGGACTCTCCGGGTGTGCTTTTTTTGGTTGAGTACCATTTGTTTTTGACGGCGTCGTGATTTTAAGCTCCCCTCATTGAGGGATGTAGTAGTAGTAGTAGTAGTAGTATGGTGTCACTGTGTAATAGCTGAGAGATCGATCTTGGAGAAAGAATATTAGCAGCTGTTCGAGCGGGATCGACAGCGCCTGATGTAAGACTTGTGTTAGTGTTCCCATTGTAGGTTATATTTATCTTCAAATGTGGAGGTAAATGACTCGAAATTAGAGTTCCCACGACACTACGTTTACTTGTCATTCAGTTGACCTGCTTCTCATTTCACCTGTTTTTCAGTTTCTTACTCATTCTTGAGATCTGTGTTTGTGTAAAAATATTTTGATGGAAGTCAACGTGAAAACAATTCATCATCTGATCCATGAACCTAATATGTGCACCAAAGTATGACGAGCTTGTGCGTGTGCAGGCACTGAAGAACTGAGTTCCCTGTACTCGGGGCGCTGTGCCCTCACTACCCCCTGCCCCCTTCAGTGTAGCTGTGAGGGGGGACGCGTTGACTGCTCGGGCAGGTCCCTCAGTGTCCTGCCCCATCCCTTGTCCCAGCACACCACCCATTTGTGAGTACTGGGTCGTTGTGTTATTGCAGTACACACGAGTGTCATGCCCCAGCACACCACCCATTTGTGAGTACTGGGTCGTTGTGTTATTGCAGTACACACGAGTGTCATGCCCCAGCACACCACCCATTTGTGAGTACTGGGTCGTTGTGTTATTGCAGTGCACACGAGTGTGATGCCCCAGCACACCACCCCTTGCTGTGTGTTCCTCCCACCCACTATTATTAGTTTTGTTTAGACTTATTTTATATGTATTCATTATCACGATTAGGCCTTTTTTTAACATAGTGTCAAACGAATTATGAGTGTCACCTTGAGCTGTAACTTAAACGACGGTGGTGTATCTTATCTTTTCTTCTGAATTTTTGTATACTATTTTTTCTGTACTTTCGCTTCTGCAGAGTAAACTAAACAATTGCTTCTCCTACAAAATTGCAGCTACTAGTAATTACTAATTTTTTCCTCGTAGTCATTATAATGTTCAGTATCTCTCCACCTTTCTTAACGTTCATCCGATCGTAATACGTGTTTAACTCGAAATTAGTTTCCTTGATTTCACCTCTACTTTTGAAGTACACTCAATCTTTACTATATCCCTGATTCCATCTGTTTGCAATGACTGCTCTCAACTTTCACATGACTATTCCTGCTAGTGGAGTCGCCTCTGAGGCAGGGTTGCACCTTTGTTCTGAGTCCTGTGGCAGAATCAGGGGCGATCCAAATTATCAGCCTCAGTTCTACTGGCGAACTTCGTGTTCTTCAACTCAACCAGGGAACTTCGTGTTCTTCAACTCAACCCGGGAACTTCGTGTTCTTCAACTCAACCAGGGAACTTCGTGTTCTTCAACTCAACCAGGGAACTTCGTGTTCTTCAACTCAACCAGGGAACTTCGTGTTCTTCAACTCAACCAGGGAACTTCGTGTTCTTCAACTTAACCAGGGAACTTCGTGTTCTTCAACTCAACCAGGGAACTTCGTGTTCTTCAACTCAACCAGGGAACTTCGTGTTCTGCAACTCAACCAGGGAACTTCGTGTTTCTCTCTTTAACTCTAATGGGGATCTAGTGTTCCCTACCTCAACCCTTTTGAGTGAATCTTGTCCTTTCAGGCTGTCAACGTGTCAATGAGGGACTTGACACGTGTCAACGTGTCAATCAGTCGTCCTGGACGACTTACATCCACTTCATGCCATTTTATTCTTCTGTTCTGTTTTCGTTTTTGGTGAGATGCCTCTTTTTCAATGGTGCTTCGTTACATTTTGCCCTTTCGTTTTTTCCTCACAGAAAAATATTTTTCTATGTTGCATATCTTGAATCGTAATCTCCGGTCCAACTGGTTTTAGTGTCATGTTTTACCGTGTAAGCGGTGTTAATGCATGTGAAATGAAAACATGATGGCATACGGACATGAACAAACATTGCTACAGTCACAATAATGTGTACTGTTGCAAAGAATCTAACTGTCATGTTGAGACCTGCATTATTTAAATCCTTACTCGCTTGTGAGCAGGGACCTGAGCTACAACCAGCTGCACAGCGTCTTGGAAGCGGTGGCGGAACTACCTCGTCTGCAGCACCTTGACCTCTCCCACAATAGGCTGTCCGTGCTGCCCCTGGCCCTGCTTCGGGCCGCTCCTGACCTCCGCACGCTGTGAGATCCTCTTTCTGCTTAAGACAAGGGCTTGCAAGCATGAATTTAGTATATTTTTTCACGTCAGACTATGATCCGTTAAGGCAAAGTTGTCGAGAAGAATTTATGCGTCATAATATTAGCCAACGCATTACTTTTCTGTTCGTACTATAAAAGAGGAAGAAATGATACGAACAAATGGAAATTATGGGCGACACCTATGTAAGATCTGGTGTTGGACTTTTTTTGTGAGCACGTTGGGCTTTTAAGTGCAAAATTTTGGGATATGGCTTCACTTCTTTCATTTCATAGTTGAGCCTGCAACGAGCGTGCGGCGAGAGTTACGCTCCCAGTCGCTAAGTTTTACTCCTGAGTTTCGAGCAAGAAAAATATTTGTAATAATCTCGATCCAGTTTTAGCTGAAATCAGACATCGACGTAAAGTTTTAGAGATGCCATATTGGCAACTGATGACTGGATGAAAAATTATTTCTATATTATCTCTTCAGTAATTCGTAACGATGTAAGTCAAACGCGTTCTTTTGTACCATCGGATGATATTTTTTATATCATCAATGCATTATATTAGCCCAATTTATGACACAAAAACTTCAGCTTTCAAGTTTTATGTAGCTCAATTTTCGATGATCGAGTTTTCATTTATCGTCCTTAGTAAATTTTCAAATGAGTGTATTTGAATTTTAACACTAGTATAAAGATTTACGTGATGTATTCTTCAACACTGTAGTGATGGTATAGTTTTTGCGTAAGAAACATGTCATCGTTACTTTCAGTTACATTACACTCTTAGTTAGTAATCAGCCCACTAGGACATTAGTATACCGAATAAGTATATGTTAGGTTTCATTTCATGTCTGGAATATTTTTTGAAATAGTTTACTGGTAAGTTGTTTGCAATTCGATTCTAGGATAATGATTATTCTAAAAATTAACTTAGCAATTTTTTTCAACCGCTTCCTGTTTTGTGCCTCATATTTTCCTTTCAATGATTCTGTTCTAAATAAATACTGGTAAGCGTTAGTCTGTTAAATATGATAGAACATTGGTGTTGAACTTGAAAATCGGTGTACCAACTGCTGGGTTGACTGTCATTTGTTGGGGTATTTCTATTTGAAGTTTTTGTATGAGAATATGAAATATAGGTACATTTTATGAAATAACGGTGGCAGTGTTACCACCGCTTTATGAAATAACGGTGGCAGTGTTACCACCGCTTTATGAAATAACGGTGGCAGTGTTACCACCGCTTTATGAAATAACGGTGGCAGTGTTACCACCGCTTTATGAAATAACGGTGGCAGTGTTACCACCGCTTTATGAAATAACGGTGGCAGTGTTACCACCGCATTTCGCCAGTTACAAAGCAACTGCTTCCAAATTCCAACCGTTGATTCTTTATGCCCTTTTCCTCTTCAGTTGCTCGACAGTTTAATACTTTCATATCAGTCATGAGAAATTAACTACCTCGTTTCAACGCACTTGATGGATCATTTAAAATTTTATTTCTTGTGTTCAGCTCCTTTCTTTGATCGTCATAGTCTTGTTTTCTATTGAGTTATCTCATGCAAATGTAAATTTCCTTTTTGAAATGTCATAACTTTCACCTATGTCCTAGACGAGTACGTATCTTGGCCAAATAAATGTGCCATGGTAATCAGCTAAATTAGTTAGTGTGTTGTTTTGCATTTCACAATTAGTGCACCACCATGGAACCTTCTATAACTGCTCAGTGACGAGAATTGGCGTGTCTTCATTAATCGCCTAATTATATAGATGGCTTTATTCCTTTAATATGATCTCTCTTGCTTAGGCTGCCCATTCGGAAGTTTATGGTTATTTTTTCTTCCAGTTTTTATATAACTGTCTATGCATATTGACGACTAGTTTTTGATTCTTCCTCGTTTCTCAAGTCGCTTTCCATCCAAAGCTCAGTTTCTATTAGTAAGCTTATTTCAAAAAAACAAGAGGATTAGATTTTCTGTGTTCGTCTTGTGACGTAAACTTTCGCGTTGTGCAACCTCATTTTTGTCATACTTTTACTGACTGTATCACACATTCCCGAGTTTGTTTTCCTATTTCGCCTGTGGTACGTTAATCGATATTCAGTTGATCTTATTTAAGTTCACAAGTCCTTACCTAAAATGTAGACACCAGTCCTTTCATACCTTCTCAATTTAATATAAAACTGTGTGCCACTTTTCGGTCTGCCTCACTTGTCACACAATCCTCAAACTTGTCGCCCCCAATCCTTGCTTGCGCCCCGTGTTCAAGTCCCGCTTGTGTGTGCAGTGACGTGTCCCACAATCTGCTCAGCAGCTTCCGGTTTCGAGCGTCTCGCAAGCTGCGTAATGTCAGAACATTGTGAGTTGCACTCGAGCTTTTCGTCCATCTCGGTGGTGATGCAGCTTCTGGTGGTTCTAACTGTTGTTACAAAACCTTGTTCCACAATATACACTTTAACATCTCAACTTTGTCGTTTTATGCTCACTCTTTCCTTTGTATTCTTTCAGTGTACTCGACCTAGACGAGCAAACCTCATTTGTGAACCTCAAAACCAAATTATATCTACAATCCATTGATCATTAATGTAAACGATCTTTCAAGATTCAATCTCAAATTTTAAAAAGAAAAACAGTCCCTTAAATTTACTGAAAACAAAGACACGTTCAATTATTTAGCATATTCACTATTTCTAGATTTTACAAGATGCTAAGTCGTATAAGTCGTGATGTGGTATTTGGTGCTCTGGCAAAGCCGTTTTCGTGACAACATAGGTTTTTGTTTTTCTTTATATTTCTTAACTAGAACTGGTGAATTTCTTTAGTCTTTCACGTGGTTGTCTTATATTTCAATGTTGGTTGTCGATGGTAACTCTTGCGTCTAAGAAGCTCACTATTTCTAGCACAATTGACATTACTATACTCTGTGAATATATGTATTTCACACACGTTTGTTTGTTACAGTTGCACGGTATGGAACTCATTAACTTGACACATTGTCGTGCTCGTGCTATTGATGTATTCCTAATTCCACACTTCATTTCTCATCGTGAAAGGGTCATTATGTTTCGCTACATTTCTTCACTCTTTGGTCTCCAACAAATAATGCTTACACGATTGTTGGGTCTAATTATGCATGAAGATGGGATGAGACTGGTTGTTCTTCTTCGTTAAATGGGCTTAAATTACTAAAAGCGTGCTTATGCTGCACTAACGTTGACTTCAAACCCTAATCAAATGTTCAAAATTTAAATTAGTTGCTAGTTTGGAAAGAAGGGACTTTTGTTATCATCTTTTGGTCATGAGTTTGTATTTTCCAATGGACGCTTTGTGCGTGAGGATAATTTTTCGAATTATTTTTGCTCTTAAATATTTATTTCAGTTTAGGATTCTGTCATCAACCATGTTAGTTGTTTCGTTATGAGAAGCAGATTTATAATTAAAAAACTTGTAGTAAATCTGTTTGTTCTGTTTGAATGTTTCTAACATCTATTGTCTGAATAATACTTCCTTCATATTATCCCCTATTAGTGGATTTTAGTTAAAATGTTCTTTTTAGTATAATGATTGATTTAAATTCAGTAAATGATTTTCAGAATTCGAGATGCCGTTGCTGGTCGTTGTATTTTAATGTCGTTTTCTTGATCAGTTGCCTGGTGCTAGAAGGAAATTCATGACGATTTGATTTCCCGATAAAGTGGCGTGAAGCGCGAATCAATTTCCAAATACAAATTAATTTTTTTATGTTGACCTGTATTTACCATTAGTTAGTTTGTTTGTATAATATCATTTAAAGGAATATTCTCCACGAGTATGTGTGAGGTTTTTTAATTTAAGATGAGATGGCGTATTATTACAGGGTGCTGTCCGACAACCACATCTCCTGCGTGTCTCAGCGCGCGGTGCAGAGGCTTACCAATCTCCAGATACTGTGAGTGTTTAAACAATTCTAAACTCGTCTACTTTCTGTTCAAAGTATTTGTGAAATGTAGAGAAATGACTGCTGTACGTCGATTATTTGCTTCCTCAGTTTTTTAGTAGAAATAATACGAGTTGTGGAGTGTAATTTTTTTTCCAATTTTAGTTTTCACTGGGTAAACCTATAATTTTGTAGGAGAATTCATCTTTATTCCAAAACTAAATTCTTGCGTTGCTGCATGGAAAGCTTCGCGGATTTCTCTAGTTGACAATTCAATTTCATGTAGTAGGCCAAATTTCCCCTGGGATGCTGCCTCTAACAACCTGAGGACGTGAACATTTTCTCTACCGCGCTTGTACGCCCCTGTTCTTCTTGAGCAAGCTACAGTCAAGCTTACCCACTGATCTGCCCAGCCATCTCGGATAAACAATGTCTTCTACCAAGCCTTGTCATTTGCATAGATAAAGCTAACGAGGGTCTTTTTGAACTGACGCTCCTACCCAAAAACGCAGCTTAACTGCCCAATTTGAGACAGGCGCGCTACTGGTGCTGCCTACAAATGTTCTGCTTGCAATTGGCCAGACCTCGACGACCTCTCTTCGCTTGTTTACTACCTAAGTTGCCTAGAACCGTGGTTTTTAGGCTCATTCGACCAGCGAGTTTTCCGTCTCGTGAGATTTATTGTTAATTTAAGCGAATTGTTATGCCCATTTGCTAATTTCTTTAAAAAAATTGAGCTTCTCTGTCGTTTGCTCAATGGTAATAATACGATAAAAATTCAAGTCTCGCGTGGTTCTGAGAATTCCATGGCCTGTGTTTTGTCGTAGGAAGTTTGCAAGACTTGGCTCTACAGCTTTTTAAGCTGTCATGTAACGAGCTCTGCAATGCTTCGTGAATCTCGGGTTGAGTAATTGAAATATTCGGTTATTTTTCCAGAGACTTTTCTTTAAAATGCTTGATTTTGCCTCTCGTCCGAAAATAGTTTGCGCATAGTTGGAACTTCAGTCCTTTTCGTTATTGTTTGCCGTTAGTCGATTTTTGACATTGAAAATGTTAGGAAAGTTAACATAGAGTTTATTCATTTCTGAATGGTTATCATGTTCGGAATATACGTAAAAAGTTGTTCTATAGAAGTCAAAAACTTGAGTTTTTTCCTCTGTTTCATCGTAATTGGAAATATAGCCATTTTTCTCTTGTGGTTTTGTAATTTTTACGTAGAATAAAGTTTTTATTTACAATAATTACCTCATTCTGATGCCCAAATTTTCCCGCGAAGCTTTCCATTTACTAATAGAAAATAAATACCTGAAATAAAAGAGTGAAAATTATGACAAATTGTTTGAAAGCGACATTTTATTTTAAATTCTTTGATGCATACGGATGAATTATGATAGTTTACTGCATATTTCCAAAAGCAACGCAGCTGGGATGATCCACGTGCCATTACGATATGAAAGGTCTGCAATATTTATTTAATTTGAGCAGCGAGTTGAGCAACAACCCCATCACCTGCGACTGCCGGTCAGCATGGCTGTCTGTGTGGCTCTCAAACCACTCTTCCCCAGCACCTTCCCCCACCTGCAGGCTGCCTCCTGACCTGCGTAACCTGCCCATTCCTCTGCCTGCTGACCTGCTCTGTCCAGGTTAGTGCTGTCATCGTATTTTTTGCTGCAATATACACTATGTACCTGTAAAGAAATATGTGTGGGATATAAATTAACTAAGATGTGGAGACATGTTTGTGGGATATAACTCAACAATGATGAGAAATATGAGGGGGATATAAATTAACAAAGATGTGAAGAAATATGAATGGAATATAACTCAATAAAGATTTGAAGGAATACGTGTGCGGTACAACATGACAAAGGTGAGCTTTTTGTTTATTTGCGATCCGAATTGATAGAACTTGTATCTGTCAGATTGATGTTTCTATTCACGACGATAATAGGATATCATCTTAATTCCTGCCAAATGTGTAGCATTATATTTTGATGTGTCAGCTGCACTGCTCATCGTGTTAAGCTACTGCTTTCGTCCGGCGGACTTGCCTATGAAAAATTTGTTTTTCCCTTCATATTTTGCTTGTTATATAACTCGTTGTCGAAATAAATCATGAACCACTTTTTAAAAATAGCTAAGCTTAAAAATTGCGGTGGAAAAAGTTAAGAATCTGTTTTGAGCACTAAGGAGCCAATCATCAGATTTTTTGTGTATAGTAATAGCTTACCGAAGGAATTTGTCCGTAGTAGTTGACAACGTAGTCTCTGTTGTCTTGTCAGAGACACGTCATTTGTTGTCTCTGGACGTGTCGTGTGATCCATCATCTTGTGGTTGCTGTGTCGGATTTTGGATTGTGTTCACCGATTTTATTACTCTATTTTAGATCATATATTAAGATTTTGTAACTATGTTTTATTTTACTCTGACCAATTCAATATCAACATAATTTTGACCAATTCAATATCAATATAATTTGCAAGCCACTGTTTAGATTTCTTTGCTGGTAAGCTGTAAATTTCGGTATTATTCAGGCTGGTGATAACATCTAGTTTTGGAAGTATTTATAAATCATGAGTGTTTTTACGTACTTTATACCCGTTTTTTAACGTCTTGCATTATTCATTACATCAGGGCCAACGCTAAGCAAATGAGTACTGTTGGATTTTTGTATGAAACGAGAGCTTTTTCTCAATGCACCATCCGGGGATGGATCAGGCAATTAACGCTTCGTGATTGTTATGCAATTTTGATTAGTTTTTTTCATGAAGGACTGCAGTGACAAATTGAGGTGGAGCTGTTAGAAACGTCGCTGATTTACTGCAATGTCTGAAATGTTCTATATGATTAACTCCATTTCATTTTTGAAATTTTACTTAATAAACCGGTAAATATACCTTCTCCACAACCTGCTTTATTTTTTCTGGAAAAATATCAAGTGTTTCGATAGCTACAAGCATTTATGTTGAGAAATCAGTTTGACTTTGTGTTTGAGCGGTGAGTGCTGGCAGTGTCGAGTAGCCCTGAGGCTCTTAGCCCGTAATTGTTTGTGGGACCACCAGCTTCCGTACTGCCTCCCTTCATGTCCACACCTACTCCAGGGCTCGACACAAGAGCTGTTTGCTCTGTGTTTTGTGACTTCGTTCTTAACCCGACATGATTCTTTAGATTCTCGGATTATTGAAGAAAAAAATTAACGGAGGAATTTGCGATGCTTTTCGTTAGAAAGTTTTTTCTCGATGCTATTTTCAATGAACCTATTTCGAGAATTCGTAGACTCTGCAAGTACGACTAGAGCTTTTTCAGAGGGTAGGCATTACCAACTCGTCTTCCAACGCGTTTTGAGATCGTGACGCTACACGAGTATTTTCTGACTCTGCCAACTACACGTGTTGCAGTAGCCTGATGAATATTTTTTTGTCACTACTACGTGAGAGTTTTACTGGTCTCTTTCACTCTGCTCTCTCTCGCTTGTGAAACTCTCCAACTTTTGGTGTAACGCACCGAACGCAGGAGTGTATTCAATGTTCACCCTACATGCTTCGTTCTATAGTTCTTTGCCTCTTTACAAGACTCGTTGTCACTCTTAAATGTCATAAGGACGTGCATAAGGCTTCTCAACCTTTTTGAAGATGATTCACAAAATCACCTGTGAAATCTTGATTTATCACCTCTGGTGATATTTAATTCTTAAATACTCAAAAAGTGAACTTGTCTTTACCTTGACGAAGCCTAAAAGACGATTAACTTTGTAAAAATAAGCTTCCAAAAAACATGAAAATAAAAATGAAAGAACTAACGGACTATTTGAAATTTGAGAAAAATGATACTAACAAATAAAAATAAAATGAAATGGTACTAAAATATTAATAATAATGATAAGCATAATATTGAAAGAGTATTATCTGATATTAAAAATAGAGAGTGAGAGAGTAAAATATTTAAATATCTGGGGATAATCTAATAAGAAAACTGCGAATGAAGTTTCAAAACATATGTGTAATAATGAAAAAAGATATCTAAAACAATTTGAATCGAAGTTTTTCTGTAATACTTTGATCATTTTAATTTCCGTGCCGTAAAATAAAGATGCCTACCAAATGAAAAATACAATTTGAGCTCATCTCAATATAAATAAACTTCAATCTCAAATCTCTTCGTTTTGTGGTGGTCAGTCGATACATTATCATCCGTAGCAAGTCATTTACGACACTAAGCTACATTAAGCCAAATGTGAAGACGGGAGCGGTGAACAGACTCTTCTTGTGATGCTGGTTGAATTCAAGTATTTAGTTTCTGTCTCGACGTAAAGCCATGCCATCCTTTCATTTATATTTAATAAAGTTTGAACTGGCGCATCATTCTATGTTTCAGAGAGTTCTTCTTGGAACTGCCTTGAAGCATCAAATAGATCCACTATCACTAATTGAATTTGATATCGAAAATCTTTCTTTCAAATGAGAAACCAGTGCCTTCAGGGGAAGGGTAATAATAGGCATAGCAATATCAGTCCGCTCATTCTTTTTTAGCCCAAAGAAACTTTATCAAAATTTTTGCCAGGAATATGTTCTAGACATAGCTGGATGAAGAAGAGGTTGATTAGTTTCGCAAGCCAGTTTATTCAGTTTTTCAGATATCTGCTAAATACTCTAATGCTTTTACATGAACAGTTAGCCGATGTTTCATTTCAGGCTTGTTGTTATAGTCATTTGCTCGCCAAAAAGTTTCGTGAATCTTTTAAAAACGATTCCTCTTCGAAAGCCATCTTACCTTAGCCACCTTAGTGTGAAGTAAAAGTCTCACATGGTCTGTATTTTGGCCTTTAAAAATTTCTTTGAAGAGATGGTCACATTTAGCATGAGCTTTCATTGCATTGATATATTTTTCAACAGATTGAAGTATCTCATTGTGAACAGGAAAAGTATTCTTTTATCTCTCTGTGAATAACAGCGCAAAGCAAACATATCTGCATTCTCATATTTTGTCAAATTGTGCGCAGTCTTTTGTTTCAGCCTCTTACCAAGTTATATTTCAATGCCTTCACTCATTTCATCTATTATTCTGCTTACAGTATTGTTACTGAGTGTTGTAGCTTTAACGTGCTGATAATTTTGAGGAATGCTGATATTGTTTAATTAAATTTACCCATGTAGTATAATTTTTTCGGAATGTCATAACTTGCCTCAAGGGATAAAATGTGCAAATACATTTTATTGTTAATATATTTTCTAATTTTTCAGGGACTTGTAATTTAAATTTGATTGCGCACGCGCGCTGAGTTCTAACTTTAAATGCAAGAAGCATCATTGGCGCGACCTCGTACGAGTTTCTTATGCGTTTAGGACTTATTCATTTGTTTCTTACCTCATCAGTTACTCCATTAATTTAATAATGAAAAACATTTGATGATTGTTATGCACTACATCTACAGTGCATGTAATTCACGTCTACATACACACAAGTATTTTATGCATGTACTTCTGGTCACACAAACTCACGGGAAAACATTCATTGTTAATTACTTATTCTTGAATTTCCACCCCCTCGCCAAAAAAAATTAAATTACTACCCTTTGTTGCCTATGCTCTACGTTGGGAACTACTGTTACAAGGTAGTTATAATGTAAGACTGTATTGTATATATTTTATTACGACCCCTACAAAAGTGGCGTTTGTCTGCTTCCACATTACATTCCCTATATTTTTTCCTTATTGTACCCCACACTACACGGGGAAGTTGCTAGAAGTTTCATCTCCTGATACAGTGTTGCACTGCCAGTGAAGTATTGCCATCTGCAAATGTTCTGCTGATGCAAGTGATGGTTTGGTCTATATTGGAGTTATTTACTGAAATATTCTTATCATTCACCAGTTCCATAAAGAATCATTATTTATACACTGACGTTTACTGTGTCCCGTGCGACACAGCGTCGCCAGCAGGAGACTGCGAGGGCGACGCCGTGCGTTACTGTCCTCCGGAGTGCCAGTGTGAGGGCAGTATCGTGCGCTGCAGCAGAGCTGGTCTCAGCGTCATCCCTAGGGGCATCCCATACGACACCACCGAGCTGTGAGTGTTCAGTGCACTTCTGTCCTATCATTTTTATTCTAAACTCTTATAATTACATGGGCTTTATACCTCAGTCTAAAGTCAGCTTAGTTTTTCTTTAATGTATTGTTAGTGGTCCCAGAAAGCTCTTAGTGAATTGCATGTATTTATACATGAAACTGGTTGCTTGTTTTCTACCAATCGAATTTCCTTATGGGATTTCCGTATTTGCCCTAAACTTATGCTCAAGTTGGCCCGTTGCTAAATTGTCTTCGGCCTTTGCCCAAGTTGCTCTCCCTGCATCCCTAAGTTGCGCCCTCCGATGCTTTACTCGTCCCTCTGTGCTGCAGGTACTTGGACGTCAATGAGATCAAAGGGATCGACCCCGAGCGCATCCACCACCTCAAGGCGCTCAAGAGGCTGTAAGTCTGCTGACGCTTTTGTCCTCAATAATGCTAACTTCCATTGAGCGTTCAGTAGAGCTAATCTTCCTAATTTGATGGATAATTGCTGTGGAAAGCATGTGTGTTTTCAAAGTTATCGACTGATGTTTTTGACATTTTCACGATCAGGTATGAGAAGTTGTATTCCTGCGTCACATAAATCAAGGCAGATTTCTTTGCTGGTGTAATGCAAATTTCGCTGTTAGGGATGACATCTAGTCTTGGAAATATTTCTAAAGGATGAGTGTGTTGTGCATATCGGACGCTTTGAGTTAAGCCATGCTCTTAAGACGAGTTTTGTGTTTTGGCCATAAGAGATGGACATGTTCATTCTGAGACGCTCTATGGTTTTCGCGTACAGAGAACTAGAGTTTGTGCTGTATGCGGCCTCTATTCCTGGGTTGCTTTATCCCTCAAGTATTATTCAATTAATCAGCCAGAGCAAAGTTTTAATACAATGTGTTCTGGTAAAAGTTTTTGTACATAATAATAATAAATTAAATAGATCAGTGTAGTATTAAGTTTTCTGCAGTAATCCTTTCATAAATGTGTGTTGCGTGAGACTATATAAATATAATAAGGCAATAGGAACGAACTGTTTGGTCTATTCTTGGTTGTTATCCAAGTCTCATGCTATTAAAAGTGAATGCATCAATCACGTACATGCACCTCAATCACGCAAGCCATTTTAGTGACGTACACGCACTTTACTCGTTTACAGGTATTTCAGTCACTCACATGTACCGCAATCACACACACATGCTCCAGGAATTAGGAATATTGAATCAGTACGTTACAATACTGAGGAGTCTTTTATTCAATATTTGTCGAGACAATTTTTGAACGTGTTCACAGTGTCAGAATAAACCATATTTTGGGTATCTGGTTCCAGGTTTCTGCAATTTTAACTAGAAGGAAGTTTAGAGTTAGGATGTCATGAAGTTTCTTATTATTAGTTTATGGGCGTTATTTTTGGCTCGCACATTCTCGTCGCTGTTGAAAGCCTTTTCAGAGTAACGTTGTAAGGGCTGTTGAGATATTTAGAGATCTCAATGAGTTGTCTTTGCAGTCTTCTTTGTACTAGGGAGGTGAGTTTAAACTGGTGAAGATGCCTTCCGTAGCTAAGATTGTGGAGTTTAGGAATCATTTTCGTTGCTTTACACTGAAGATTCTCCATTTTAATAATAAGGAGATCTGAGTTGTATTGCATATTATTAGCTGCTGCTGCTTGAATGACAACAGCGAGTTGCGTTATTGTTCTTAATTTTTATTTCACTGCACAAATGATCTTCGATGTATAACATTTCCTTGTTCATTAAATTCGTTTAAAAAAGTATTTCACATGAAAAAAATTTAAGTTATCCTGAATAATCATTCTGAAAACATATGAAGAACTTTTATCCGAAAAAATCTTGAAATACTATTGTGCTTCGTGTGTGTTTATTTATGACCGCATATTATGTTTTAGTCTTTTACGTCGCGTTATGCTGTTGTTTGGGAGATGTGTTTTGTTGGTGCGCTCCTTGTGAAAAATGTTACTTAGTTTTCTCGACGTCTGTCACGCGGTGTTGGGGATATGCCAGGGATGACCAAAATTTTTTAACACTGATGGTACGAGTGTGCTAATACTAAATAGTACGAGTTTAACACTAGAAACTCAATCTGTTTCTTGTGTACGCATACTTTTCTGTTTGTTAACCGGCGTTACAGTTTTGAGTTACATCGTTATATTGATTAAGTTGTACTCTCAAATGTTACTGGCGTTATTTAACTCTAATTTCACTGGAACAGATAATTCAAGCCACAACTGAAAAAAGTTTGTGAAGTTACCCGTCATTGTTGCTTTATTTTAACAGAACATGTATGTACCATTTCTGAGTGTGTTGTAAAGCTTATTTTAATTGTACCTATGAATATAAAGGAGTTTTTGTAAAATTTTTTTGATATATCACGACAGTATATAATGCTACAGTTGTGCTGTAAAACTACTAAGCAGTGAAAATTTGTTGAAGCTATTCTTGGTCGAATAGCACACTTGTTAAATCAAGGTGAGCTATCAGCAAAAGAACTATTTAGTAAAATTGTAATTTAACGTAGTAAAAATGACTGATGAACTAAGAAACTCAGAATTTAGTAGAAAAGGGTAGTTTTTCTAGCCAGATCGGTGTATCGCTAGCAAGATTTTAGCTGCTTTCTCGATCTTGTGTGTGTCATCTTTAACTTGTTGTATGCTTACTATTCATTTATGTTTGTATGTTTTATATTTCAGAGACCTGAGCAACAACCAGATCACCATCCTTTCAAACAAGACCTTTTCTGAGCTCACCGAACTATCAACGCTGTGAGTCGTGCTTCTGCAGTTTCATTTACGCATGTTGGTGAATTTCTTGCAGATAATAAACTGCGCTCATTCTGGTGCTTGCAGTTTAATGGCTTTAAATTTCTTAGCAGATTCATCGTTACATTATCTACGGATAATAAAATGTTCTGAGTAATGAAATTTTCCACAGAAAAAGTTTGTAAAAGTATGAATTTTACGTTGCAGTAAATAGTACGGAGGAAATATTTGGTGAAGTGTCTGATGATGTTTACATACAGGGTGTTCTAATAAAATATATTTATTTTCAAAAGGCTGTAGTTTGAAAACTACTGGTAATCATAAAGTGTACATAAGGTGGGTAACATTCTGTATATAAAATAAAATTTTAGACCTTGCTCTTTTTAATGAGACTTGTTCTAGCATCGTAGCACCAGTAGTATTCAAACTACTGCCTTTTAAAAATATGTACATTTTTTGTACATATTTTTGCAGCAGTTGCAATGTATTCATGAAACTGCTTTCGAAACATATGACCTGTGTGAAAGCAGTGACTGTTCTTTTCATTTGACTGTTGATATGTCCAGCAAATCGCAAATGGAATGTTATTTCGTTTAGCATTTTCTCAGCTAAATTTCAGGAATCTTAAATCGAAATCGTTCTTTGGAACACATTTTTGTACATTTCCAGAATTGTGTCGTTCAATAAACTTGGCTGCGTGGAGCGGGACGCGCTGTTCGGGCTGTCATCACTACGCATTCTCTCCCTGCACGGCAACGACGTCTCCTTCATTCCGGAGGGCACATTTAGAGATCTCTCTTCTGACACGCACGTGTGAGTACCTTTTTCAGTCGCTCACTTTCTCTAAAATATAATTTTAGAGGACGGCATCATCATCACGTTTTTCCTCGGCAAGTACTCTAACCTTGTCCGGATTCTTTGAGATTTGAAATTCTACGAAGGCTCTCGTTAAAAAAGTTTAGAAATTTTTACCGTTCATTACTTATAAAAGTAATGAACACATTGAATAGTAGCTCTTGTCTCTTTTGGCAAAAGACATGTATACCCTCGTTTAATCTAATAATAAGAATGAACGTCGTGTGTTTATATATTTATTTATATATTTAATTTTTATTTATTTATTTATATGTTTCGTGTCACTTTCAAAAAAATTTGAGAGATCCAGCGCCTTATATACTTGAGTCAGTATCGTGGATACCGAGTTCGGTGGGGTATTGCCCTATGATTTGGTTACATTGTACCCGAATACGACACGAATTGCAGAGTCAATTGCAGCAGTACAAAACTAAGTGTCTTAGTTTCACTAGGAATGTTGTTATTAAAGAAATACTCAATTAAAACGTTTGTTATTTATAAATATATATAAAACTAAGTATATTGCATTACGTTCTTATACGTAATTTTATTTAATATCTTTCCAACAGTATTTGCCATCATTTTTGATGGCACGAGTATTATCACAAAATCTCTGCCGTCATTTTTGACGGCTGGGTACACTAGTAAATCATATTGCAGATTAATTTCTTATTCCATCAATGGTTTAAATGTTTTTTATTTTGTGCTTGTTTTATATTCGTGATACGATTCCCTGTCCACTTGATTAAATGCCAGTTTTGATGCTTGATCTCTCTAGATTTAAATAGGAACCTGAATAGAATTCTGCTGCACTAGAAGTGTTGTATTTAGATATTGGTCGGAAAGAAGGTTTGTTATTGAAAATGCATTATTTTTTCTGTTCACTTTTGAAAGTGAGATGAGCCCGTTCATCGTTTAAAAATCTTTGCGGCCAAAATTCGCTTCGTTAGTTTGTGGAGTTGCATATTCTCTTGTTTTAGTCCTTGTGGTGTACTTCGTTTATTTACTCACTGTATCATACCTACCAAGAAGTGTTGGAAGTTCTTCAGATGCAGTTATTCTTTAAATTTGTTGGTATTCTCGTGTGCTTAGATTTGAAATACGAATGTTATTAATCATCGTTTGCGCCTGTAAGAAAAGTGCTTGTATTTTGAATCATCACATCGGAGAACTGTGAGGCTTGGAGAGCTGAAAATTCATTTTATTGGAGAAATATTCGAATCATTGGAGTTATTTCCCTCGCTCAGATTTGGTGTGTAGGGGGTAAAATTTCTCCTGCTGCTTTGGACTACTCGAACGCAAGATACGTAACGAATCTCAGTGAACTTTGAACTGACAACATGTTCAACTACTACGTCGTGAACCAGTACGGCGATGCTTCGGATCAAAATTATCTCGTTTAAAACTAGTACCAGTTACCATCATTGCAGCAACAGCAGCAGCCGTAGACGTGCTACCAAGACCTTCCGCCTCTTGGTATGGGTGGTGGAGGTGGTGGTGGTTTTCCCGGACATCATCATCATCATATGTCGTTTGCACCCATGCCGCAGATGTAGCCTCATTATCATTGCCAGCCCACTGGCGGATAGGTCTTCCAACAGCCCCATCATCACCATCATATGCAGTACGCGCCGAACAACTATTGCGTGGCGTCCTCCAGCTAGCCAGGAAGCTACAGCGGACACCCAACTACAAACTTCGTTCCGTTCTGATGAATTCGGAGCAAAATCCTGCGCTTCGGAATTCCAGAGCATTGACAACCTGATGTGCATGATCCGATGATCGAGGAGAAAACTCACTCACTACGCTGGATTCTGATCATTCTTGAAAACTATGTTTGAATTAAAAGTGTAGTTTATGAGGAGGATTGAGGTTGCTGCAGCTGCTACCGCCTGACTAGGATTTCTACATTAATGCATTTTTTAAAAACTTCTGTGTGTGTACGCGATGCGGTGCTCCATCCACCCTCGCATTTGAATATGACTGCGTCCTAACCTACAGCCATACATCTGCTGGCAACTACTCCGCCTGTTGCGTTTAGTGAAGACCAGCTGTAGATGCACAAGTACACGCTTGTCTTATTTTGAAAATACGCTAAATCATGGGAATGGCTACAGTTGTTAATTAGTATTCATGCAGGAAAATCAATGTTGCAAATAAACGTTCAAAACTTCTGGGCGTTGCTATGATGATTAATAAATAAGAATTTTGTATTCTTTTTCAAACGTTAATAAATGAACTGATAATTTTGCACTTCTCTCCTAGTCTTGCTTCAAAGAATTTGTGTAACGTCGATGATATCGAATTTAAAGCATGGTATTATTACCTGAAGTGTTAATGTGCTGTTCCTTAAATAAATGCTAAAATTGAAATAATTCCTAAAATAAATAATTTAATAAAATAAATGTCCTTAAATAAATGGTCAATTGATCCAAGGTATAATTCACCAATTTTGTTTGTCCAATGAAGTTTGTTCACATGTTCACTTATGTCCCGTAAGTTTTTTCAATAATTATAAGAATGATTTACTAAACTCTAAATATATGTACGATTGTTTCAATAATTTCCTTGGACTGCTCTCATTCGATTTATTTTTTTGTCTTAAATTTCACAAGTTCTCTTCACAATTTTTCTGCATGAAGCTGCAAATAACAAAAAAAAACGATGTATTTCCAATGAAATTGATAGATAGGATATGTAACAGCATTGGTAACAATTTATCTTATGATAACGTTATTTCATGAAAGTGTTGAATCGTGCTATGAGTAGTTAGGCTGATGCGCTTATGTTGTGCCTCCGCCATTACGTTTTGTGTTAGCATCAAATGTTTTTGTAATACAGAAATTTGAGAAAACTTAAGAGGCCTGCAGACCTGGTGGAATTACTTAGTCATCCTCTGGAGCAAGGTGGGCGTCATAACACTCTTATGAGGAACTGTGCGCTCCACGAAAGTGTCTTCAGCTAACTATGTATTGCATGTGGATTCAGTGTACCTATAGGATTATGTCGAAAGTATTAATTTCCTCTTTCCATTTGGATGTTAATAACCGAAATGTTACCATGGTGGCCTTGTTCTTGACTTTCGCGTATTCAGAAACTAAAATGTACGGGGCACCTTCGATTAGGTGGACTCGAGTTTTTCATTAATTTATAAACTCCATACGAGGCATAGTAGTTTATATTTTGATAACGTGGATACATATATTAAGATTTCTGTTTCACATATATTCACAGAGTTGTGAGCTACTGCCATTATCATAGTTGAAACCAAAGTGTGGCTTTCAGCTTCGAATTTCCATTCCCATTAAAATGTATAGCCGTGTTTGCATGCTACACTTTACTTGTGCCACGGTTTACTTGTGTTTGTATGCTACTGTTTACTTGTGTTTGTATGCTGCGATTTACTTTTGTTTGCGTGTGTGTCAGAGCTCTGGGCAACAACCCGCTGTACTGTGACTGCTCGATGGCTTGGCTCGCCAAGTTCGTCAACAACGACCAGGTCGTGGAGCCCGGCATCGCCCGCTGTGCCGACCCGAGACCAATGAGGGACAAACTCGTGCTCACTACGCCGCCTGAGAGCTTCGTGTGTGACGGTGAGACGTGATGTCGTCCCTTTGCAACAGAATGCTGGTTGTTTGTTTCGTTGAGGGCTTGTCACTCTTGTCGAATGTTCCTAAATGTAAGCTGCAGAGTCATAACACATGTTTCAACAAATTCTTTTAGTTTTGGCTCTACTAAAGTCATGACTTTCTTGATGCTAAATTATGAATTTACGTGCACCAGTAAATTTATTTCTATTACTATTTCTACAAACTATTTTAATTCACAACTAAGAATCCCTGTTTTATTTATGACTGTATTGAGTTGCATGGTAAATTGATTGTTATTGCTGAATGTTCTGGCCTACTGAAACCCAGCACCACACGTACACTATTAATTATGTTGCGTTGTAGCCTTCAAAATGAAAACTCGAAAACCTTCAATTTTAACCGAAATCTATGGTCTTAACTATTATGCTTGTTGAATGTGACGGATGAATTAATTATTTTATTTCATTTTAGTATGTGCTTTTAATTGTAAAAACTTGTCTACGCATCTCAATATTTCCAGGTTTGTTGTATATTTCTAGTAATAAGCTTAAATTTTAATTTTTAAAGTATTTATCCTATGCTATTGTGGAATAAATATGGCTTCAACTCTTTTTCAGTGCTTCTGTTTTTTGCCCCTAAATCCAACCCAATGTTATTTTTTTAATTTTTATTTCTACAAAAGATTCGCTTGATGGCTGGAATGCCTCACTCAGTTAACATTTTTGTTGGTCACGATGCTTTTTATCAATAATTGTACGTCTTGCAGTTATTTGTCCTGCTGTACGGTAATTCGCTTTTTTGAACCAATTACCGATTGTAGTTACAATGGGTAGTAACGACGTCATTTATTACATTGGTATGCGAAAAATATTGTTCAATGTTTTATACTTTACAACATTATCTTTTTCACATTATCTTTTCACATTATCTAAGAGCTGATGTCGTGGAGAATGAAATCAAGCAAGCTTTTGTGGCACGACGCTCAAAAATGAAGCTATCTTCTCACAGTTAGAAACATGATTATAAAATTTCTGTTGTTCATGTGGAAGCTATGCACCCAAAACGGCTGAATGGCAGTTATTCATTGCTGCCGTATACGAGTACACCACCTGAGATCTGAAGAGGACTAAGTAATTAAGTCTTCATGTGACTTATCTTGCGTGTCGCAGAAAACGAGCGTGTGCCAGACGACGTGTTAGCGAAGTGCGACCAATGCTACACAAGGCCTTGTGACAACGGGGGCACATGTCGCAGTCTGCCGGGCAGGGAATTTGAGTGCATTTGTGCTCCCGGTTACTACGGGGACCTTTGCCAGCACCGCATTGATGCTTGCTACGGCAACCCCTGCGACAACGGAGGCACTTGCAAAGTCTACGAAATGGGTCGATATGCGTAAGTCTAATTTGACATTGGAGAGTGTCAGGGCACTGAAGGGCCCAGGAAAATGTTCTTGATTGTAAGCTTCAGTCGTCGTAAATGGGGAAACTAGGATAGGGAAACTGTTCAAGATAGCATGTATCGCAATACAGCCATAGGAGTTTTAAATGCTTCATTAGGGAGCTTAATTGTTTTAGTTTCAAGTAGTTTTATCGTTATTACCAATATCTACACACATAAGGAAAATTGTTTTCATTATTAATCATGTAATATGTGAAGAGCAGGATTTATTTGCATTTTGAAATGATAGCTCTTCAGGTTGAAATTTTTTCATGTCGTCTTGAACAAGACTTATGAGATAAGAATACCCAAATTGCAAGAACTTTTGTATATAGTGCAAAGTTACTCAGTTACGATGTACTAACTTTTCATCAGCCTCATAGCTGTTTTTGAAAGTATTACAAATACTGGCGTAACGCTGTACTGTATCATTAATTCGTTGTTGTGTATGATGTGGCCATGTTGTGACCGACCGCCAGGTGCCACTGCCCCACGGGATTCGTGGGCATGAGGTGCGAGGAGAACATCAATGACTGCGTCGACCACCGCTGCTCACACGGCTCCTGTGTCGACGGAATCGACTCGTACAAGTGCGTCGTTTGGTCTGGGTTTGATTTCGTGTGGTCTGTGGTCTGGTTATTTGCTAGCTTATTTGATTTTGTTTGGTCTGTGGTCTGGTTATTTCCGAGCTCATTTTATTTTGTTTGGTCTGTAGTGTGGTTATTTGCTAGCTTATTTGATTTTGTTTGGTCTGTGGTCTGGTTATTTGCTAGCTTATTTGATTTTGTTTGGTCTGCAGTCTGGTTATTTGCTAGCTCATTTGATTTCGTTTGGTCTGTGGCCTGGTTATTAGCTAGCTTATTTTAAAAACTTACTCAGAGTTGTAGATCTTACTGTTGGCTAAACGACTATGAATATCATCTCGTAAAATTGTGTGAAACTGACAAATGTTTTGGGTAACCGAGATGGGGAGAATTAAATACGAATACTTAGTGATTTCCATTAATTAGGAGTTACTTATATAATTCATTGTACCTTATAAAGTCTTTTTACTAGATAAAGTTTAGTTCGGTGTTATGTTGCAACTTTTTCCTTTTAAAGTACAATTTTACAATATTGTTTATGTAGTCGTGACTGTGTGAAGTAGTTTGAGTAGCGTTGTTGCAAAGTAGGGTTGGATGCTTAATTCACAGCGTTAGGTTCCATATCGTTCCTCAGCCTCAGCAGCTCTTACGAGCGCGTTTCAAACGTTTAGTACCGCACTGTCATTCGACAGCAAAGCTTGGGAAGCGTAGAAGCAGAAACGCTTGTTATTAAGTGCCTTTGTCGTGCAGGGAATCTGCTTGGGTCGTGTAAAATGTTCATACATGGTGATTACGAACTGTTCGTATACTCGTTATTTAATTCGACATTCGACTCTACCACTAAAGTGTATCTGTTTTCATTTGTACGCCGAAATTACGTAATAAGATTGAAAGTGGCTGCATTTTTCATCTGTAACCAGCTTGGCGTTTTTTATATTCCAGTTGATGATACGTGTTCGTGATACGAGCAGTGCTATTAAATATACTCTAATATTCTGAGGACTGCAGTTTTCCTTCTTAATTAGAAATTCATAAGTGATATTTTTCCAGGTGCGTGTGTTCTGCTGGTTTCACAGGCGAATTTTGTGACGAGCAAATTACGTTTTGCACGAAAGAGCACAACCCGTGCAAGAATGGAGCAGAGTGTGTAAATCAAGGTACCGCGTACGAGTGTCGCTGCACACACGGTTGGTCCGGTGACAACTGCACCGTCAACGCTGATGACTGTGCCAACCATCTCTGTCAGGTACTTTCCATCTTTGTGACGATGCCAACCATCTCTTTCAGGTACTTTCCATCTTTGTGACTATGCCAAACATCTCTGTCAGGTACTTTCTATCTTTGTGACTATGCCAACCATCTCTGCCAGGTACTTTCCATCTTTGTGACTATGCCAACCATTTCTGTCAGGTACTTTCCATCTTTGTGACTATGCCAACCATCTCTGTCAGGTATTTGAAGTATCTAGTTTAATTATAATTCTAATTATCTTCGTCTTGTATCGCTTTCCATCTACTTCAATAGATGTTCCAGCAATTTATTTCTATTTGCTATTTTATTTGGCCAAATTGCTAACCATCTAGAATAGAGCAGAATGAGGCTTTAGGAACGAGCATTTGTGGCCATTCTTCGGTCGATACCGAAGTCACATGCCGTAATTCTAGCTGCCGATGATCAAGCACAATCTGCCGATAATCAAGCATCTCTATTGTAGTATTATACTTACCATTTTATCCATAGTGAGTTAGTTATGAGACTTCACTCAGTCAACGTGAAGATAATGTTTCACACTCCTCATTGATTGTAAGATTCCTGTGGCCCTGCTTTAATTCTTCCTCACGTTGAACCAGAACGGAGGCCAGTGTGTGGACGGGCTTGGCACGTACGAGTGCAAGTGCGTGGGAGACTGGGCAGGCCGGTACTGCGAAAGGGGGCCCTCTGTGCTGCAGCAGACAGAGCCTTGTCTCCAGCATGACTGCAGACACGGAGTCTGCACTGTCCTCAAGGGCAGGACAGACTACTCCTGCAAGTGCCAGTCCGGCTACTCCGGTCAGTGTTTTCAAAATACGTATTAGTAATGTATTAGTTTGGGACTTGGATATTTACCCAAGAATGGGCCAAACGGCTCGTTTCTATTACCTTATTCTATTCTAGTATATTTTGGTACTTCTTTTCAATATTGGAGTGTGGATGACCATGAGTTCATGCTTGGGGAAAAATATCCCCATTGTCTTGGGCTCCATTTTCTGTCATTCATGTTATTTTACTCATGTTGATTCGGACGTTATAGCTTGCACAGCCCAACTCCAGTGGCGTGATTAGGATATCAATTTTAATAGACATAGAGTATCATCTCTTAAAATTTATTCTTTGTATTTGTTGAATAAATTTCCAGGAAATGAAATTGTAAACTGTATTTTGATCTTCCATATTAGCCTGTTGCGGCTAGATCCTGATGACTCAAGTCAAAATCCAGTCTGATGTTAGATTCCCATTAATTTTTCAATAATAAAGTGGTCAGTGTCCAATAAATTCAATACTCTGGCACCGTGTCCTTCCTTAGGGTAGAAAGCGCCAGTTGCCATAAAAAAGTAATAGATGAGCTTTTCTAGCTCGTGAATATAAATATCTGAATTACTGATAAGCTTTTTTTATTGTGAAGGCTTCCATTCCATTGAAGACTTTTGTTATTGTAGAGTATTTTAAATATTTGTTGAATTTGCAATTTTCAATTATAGACAAGTATAGTATTCCTGTTTGTTCTGAGTAAAGCTGATTCATATTTAAAATGACTTTTTTCGTGCCATAAGGATATAAACGATACTTTGTTTTTATATCCTAATTAAATATTTATATACACACATGACACTAGCTTAGTTGGAGTTAAATTTTTAATTTTTGAATAATAGCTTTACACCACTATCTGCTAGAAATGAATTAAGATTGATGCCCTTAAGTGGTGACGTTTGTGACAGAGTGATCGTGCGGATTATTAGATCAGTAATATTTTTTTGTATTGAAGTAAGGCATGTTGCTTTTTATTTGAAAGTGGGAACTGCGTTGATTTGTGTCGCGTTGGTACAGTCTCTGTAAGCAGCGCTAAGCCTATTTCGAATTACGTGGTAGATTTGGTTCCTTCATTATTTATTTCAAGCTATCGGTGACAATCACTGAATAGGAGCACTGGTTAATTTCAAACGAATACTCATAGTTCACACAGAGGTTCTGGTCATGCTCATTTTCCCTCACGGATTTTCACGCAAATATAAACTTTATCGATCCCCTCCCGAATATACGTTTTCACATTACCGACTAAATACATCATAAAGTTGTGGTGAAAATTGCATTCTTATTTTTTTTTCATCCCTCAGGCAAGTACTGCGAGTTTTTGACATCGGTGAATTTAGTAGACAAAGGAAGCTTCCTTCAGCTGACGGCACCTCCTGTGGTGCCCTCCTTCAACGTCACGCTCACCTTCAAGTCAGTTGACATCCCAGGAGTGTTGCATATGCTAGACTTGAACGTGCTATTTTTATGTTGAAGCGTTTCACAAAATATTCAGCTACCTTAGGCCACTTCGATAAATTTTGGAATACAGCTTGAATATTATGGGTGGCTGTATTGAAAGCTAGAGTCCTCAGTTTTTTTCCCATGCTAAATTTTTAAGTTCTGAATTTAAAACTAATGCGCGAGAATTTAACTTCAACATGTGGAACCAGGCATTCTGATTTTTACTTCTGGTATTGCCTAAAAGCTATTTGAAGCTCTTATTCTAAATTTATTTATTTTTTGCTTCGGAGGCTTGTGTCAGATGGCAGCAGAATTCTTGTCTTTCTCCTAATTATTATTAATGTAAAGCTTCGCGCGCTGTCTATTCCATCTTGTACAGCACTAAAAGTACATCAACTAAGCTGTGAGTTGTAACTATGTTGTATCAATACATCGATGTTTTGATGTGCTTGAGCCATGTTTTTGCATGACTTCGCAACCCGTCTATGCTTTCATATCAACTCTCACAACAAGTGTTATAAAAAAGCGATACAATCTATTTCGTACCATTTTGGAGCAAATATTTTTGCTCTTTTAGTCCTCAACGTCCTTTTCTGAAAATTCACCTGGCGAAAAAAATATTTCACCTTGAAGAGTTCCGCAATAATTCTCTGTCAGGTACTTTCCATCTTTGTGACTATGCCAACCATCTCTGTCATTCATTGTCCATTATTTTCATTATTACTGGACTCATACAGTGAATACATGCGTATGATTTTTTTTTTTTGAGGTATTAAGGGGTATACTCATAAAGGATCAGGATGTAACGGAAGTTCTGTCTATTGTTTGTCATTTTAAGGCATCATTATATCAATATAACTCATAAATGGCATATTTTTAGTCATCTAAATCACTAAAAAATACTTCTTATTTTAGACTTTGTTGAAATTATTATAATAAATGACTATTGTTAATCTAAATATACACTCTAAATAAAGAACGTCTTAGGCATATTTTGCCATGTGACTTTCAGAAGGGCAATACAGCAATTTCAGCTGCAAGATCCCTCAAAGACACTTATGGAAATAATGTGGTGAATGAAAAGACCTGTAGAAGATGGTTCTCATGTTTTAAAAAGGATTATTTCAGTCTGAAAGACAAACCAAGGAAAGGACGCTCCAAATGGCTCACTCCTGATGAATTGCAGGCTGTCATGGTTGAAAATCCTATTAGTACAGCTAGAGAATTGAGCAATGATGCCCTAAAATTATAACTGAAAAATCGGATGGAAGATTCGTTACAACGTTGTACTAGATATATTTTTGACTGGTTTTGTACGACCGTACGGGAGCATAATACGAGAACATTTTAAATGTTATGTATTCTTATTTTAGGCTAATTTCGTTACTTTTTGTCACTCAAGGCACGTTTTAATTTGTGTTTCATTCAGTGTACTGCCCTGTTGCAAGCTAAGATGCTGTGCAAAGTATCAAAATACGTGCAAAGTATCATAGAGAAATGGCTATTAATCTAATGTCACACTATTTTTCTTTAACTTATTTGAGCTTGTGTGTTTTCGCTTCTCCTACACTTTGATTTCTTTAAATTTCAAACATCAACTTCACGTATGATTGATTTCTAGTTATTGGCTATTATTCTTCCCGATACTTAAACATTGGTGCGAATGCATAACATCACGCCACACGGCAGCTCTGAAGTGACGGACGGAGTGCTGGCTTATCTTGGATACGAGCGCCAGCATCTGGCTGTTGAGATCTTCAGAGGGCGTCTACGGATTAGCTACGACGTGGGCAACCATCCTGCTTCGAACATGTTCAGGTGAGAGTCGACCTTGGTACATTCAGTTGTGCTCTTCCAGATTAAATTTTACTAATAAACATTATTGTGTAATGCTTCAGCAATTACTCATGCATAAAATAATGTGTGTTTGGCCATACGTTGAAACTGTAAGGTCTGAGTAACAAGTGCGGCCTGTAAGGGAGGTCAATAGCCTTCACCTCGACCCTACTGAAGGAACCTCTGTTTGCCCCAAAAAGTTCCAACTGTTTCCTCAGGGTACTGCGTCCTGTATGGCGCAACTTAACTGCTAATTTTCTTTCCGCTTCTCTTGTCTTTTCCATTGTTTTTCTTGGTAGCTACATCTTGCGGTTACATCATCTCATCGTCAGATCCCACTTTTCTCTTCTGTTCTATCTCTGATTTTGAGTTTAGCTTCAGTGTCTGATTCTGCTTAGCGTGTTTAGTGTGTGACAGAGAACCATCTGACTGGCATCAGAAAAACTATTATTAACTGCTAAACTTAATTTTTCGCCACAGTGTATGTCAATGATCTCACCCAGGATTTTCATCATTCTTTTTTACAATAATTACGTACTTCACTCGTAAATATGTATAAGCGAGTCGTAGCTTCTTGGCATTTCTTATTGTATGCTGTAATAATGTCGTAAGCTCGTGTATGCTTGAACCTTTCTGTCCTCTATCATACTGGCACCATTTCTTCAAAGCCCATGTACAGTAGAAGTCTTTTTAACCGGCACACATGGGACTTTGCGGTTGCTGGTTAATATCACCCAAGTAACCACAAACAACTCATAGACACGTTAGACATAAAAGGAAAACAATATCAATTGCGTAAAGCTGTTAAAGAAGAAAAAACAATGAATAAATATATAAAGCTTGGCCAGCGAGTGCCGGTTTAAAGGAATTCTACTGTAGTAAGATTTTGAGACTTCGTTCACAAAATTAAACGTACATGATTCCACCAAAAATCGTTGCATTTTTCAAATCAGTATACAGAAGTGCATTATTGTGTGTTGGTTCTGGTTATTATGTTACTGTTCTCCTTTGGCCAGCTACGAGCTGATCAGTGACGGCAAGGAGCACACGGTGGAGCTGGTGTCTGCAAAAAAGAACTTCACGCTGAGAGTGGACAGGGGTCTTGCGCGTAGCGTGGTCAACGACGGGGAACACAGCGCCCTCAACGCCGACAACTCGCCTCTGTATTTGGGGGGCGTGCCTCCAGAGGTGGGCCGACTTGCGCTTGACCAGTGGCACCTCCGCAACTCCACCAGCTTCAGAGGTGGGTCAGACATGACCTCTAGGCTTGGAACAGTCGTGAACATACCAGGCCAAATTGATATAATGTTTACAAACGCTACCGAATTGATTTTAGAATAGTTAATCAAAAAGTGCTGCAACAATTTAACCAAATTTTAAAGCATTTGTATTGATTATTTCATGTATTAAAATTCATGCGAGCTTTTCAATAACGCAATCCCTTTTGTGTATGTGCTGTTTATATTTATGGACACATTTACCCTAAAAATTGTATAAATTTGTGTCTAGTAAGTTATGCAATGGTATTTCTATATGTCATTATTTTTTGTGCTACATTGTTGAATACGTCATGCGGTAATTTTTTCAAAAATACTTATATATATATATATATATATATATATAATGTTTTTTCTTTAATTAGCTTTTTCTAACCAGTGTTATTACAATGATGAGCTATCGTTGTAACGTGGTTAAAACAGCCGATTAAATAGGACTACTATGGAGGGATAGAACTTTCAACGAGGAATGTTTCAAGGAAATAGTGCTTGACTCTTAACTTATGTTTAAATAGGAAATAAATTAATTCGTAAGAACGTTAATCCTAAGCCACATAAAAGGCCATAGCTTTAGTTATCTTAGGGTACATCCTGCATCATCAATGGTGTTTCCCTCAGAAGCTAAGATTCTAAAGTTTAGAAGCTAAACATTTGCGAAATCGACTCGCGTATGCAGGTCTGAAATTTTTGGCCCGTATGATAATAAAAAGCATTGCTAGAAAGCATATAACAGCATTGCTTATTGCTCACAACTGGAGTGGATTTTCAGTGTGGAGTGAATTTTCATTACTCGAAAGTAGATTTTTATTAGCGACACTGTATTTGTTATTTTTTCTGCCCTAGGTTGCGTGAAGAGCGTGTTGATCAACGGCCGCGTGCAGGACCTCTCAAAGATTCAGAAGCAGAACAAAGTGGTGCCTGGTTGTGGCACCAGCCACCAGCACGACGAGGCTCCTGTCCTGCCTAGTCTGCAGGCACAGAGGACAAGTGCTAGTTCTGGTGCCGGTGCCAAGGCGGAACTGCGGACCGAACTGCAGCTACTGACCCGCAGTAGCACCGTTGACCAGGCCAGCAGCGCCGCGAAGAAGATCGACATGGAGCTCGGTTTGTTGCTGCTTGCTTCATTGTATTTTGGCTTATCTCTATTTCGTACACGTTGCTCCTTTCGCTTGTGTGTATTAGTGAGCCATTGTTTAGTTTCTTTCA
This sequence comes from Trinorchestia longiramus, assembly GCA_006783055.1. Taxonomy (NCBI): domain Eukaryota; kingdom Metazoa; phylum Arthropoda; class Malacostraca; order Amphipoda; family Talitridae; genus Trinorchestia; species Trinorchestia longiramus. Next base: position 45,953 of record VCRD01001574.1, on the reverse strand, counting down.
TTTATTCTGATTATTTTCATTTACTCTGTCATCGCTCCTACATGCACAGCATCTGTCATTTTTCATTTGCGCAGAGTTCGTCCATGTGTATACAAATTTTGTCAGCTCCCCTGATTTATTGTAAGGCTGTTACTAATATCATGGTCCATTCTTGAATTTTATTTATTTAACGTACTTTACTACTGCATTTCATCACTGCCTTTGTTTGTGCTTTGCACTTGTGTTTGTGTTGGATGCTCTCAATTTGTGCCTATGTTGAAGCTTGTAATTTACTGGTAGAGTTTCATTTCCCCCTTAGATATATGTTGCTATACTTATGGAATTAATTTTCTGTGATGTTTAAATTTAATATTAGTTATCCTCACTTGTGCATTAAGTTTCACTACACTGCTGCTTGACTTACGCTTTTGATGTTTTATTTGGTGTTTTGAAAACCGTTGATTTGCTGCTGTCTATAATTTGCCGCTTCGATTTTCACATTCATTTGTGTTCATAGCTACACACTAACTTAATACGTTATTCAGGCGAAAGATTCGTTATGACATACCACGTATTTTAGATGGAAGAGTGCTGGTGCTGTTGAATATGATTAAGTGTTTTTTTATGTCAGAATAGTGCCAACTAATGATTCCATCATCAGTGTGACAATCGGAATTTGTCGTAATGAATATTATTAATCGTAACAATAAAAAACTAATCCCAAAAAGGCATTTGGGCACAGTGGAATGACTTCAGGTAGGTTGTGTGCTTTGAAATTGTTCATGAGGATTTATTACATGCTGTTTTGCACGGATCTTTCAGCTGAAAGGTGTTGTACATGTATGATTCATGGGCAAACATACGAGTATGAATGTTGTTGTTGAAAAATAGTTATGTTTTATACTGTTTCTACTCTTAGTCAAACAAAAGATTGTTAAAGGTGAGAAGCTGCAGAGATATGAACAGCACAGACTGCATGTGTGGACGAGGAATTTATGCTTATACGGGTATTTATCGACAAGTAAAGTCAAATAGAATAGGATATGGCAACAGTAATGAGTTGTTTGGTCAATTCTTCGGTTGTTACCCGAGTCCCATGCCGTCTAAAGTAAAGGCACCAATCACGCACATGTACCCCAATCCCGACACTTCAGTAACGTATACCCACCTTCATCGAGTACCGGCATTTCATTTCATTTGTCATATCCAGGACTTAAGAAAGGTAAAGTCGTGGCCAATATATTATTATTCGTTGAGACGATTTTTGAGTATGTTTACAGTAGCAGCAAAAACCAAATTATGGGCAGCTGGTTCTAGGTTCCGAAAATCTTAACTGGGAAGAAGTCTAGAGCCTATGTATTCGTATATGACGACTGTGAACGGCGTGAATAGTACCTTTATAGATTTTGAGAACGTGTTTGGCACTATTGTTTCTGAAACTTCTTTGAAAAAAGGGGTAAAGACAGTGATTGCCGACTGAGATACCGACCTACGTGAGAGTGCCACTTTCGATCTCTTTTACGCTTTCACGTAGTGCCCAGACGTTCATCGCTAGAGCGAGATCACTAAGAAGCTTCTCATCCCGGTAGTAATAAATACTCTCATGAACATCTACCCTTTCGTATTCGGAGGAAATTACTTAGGAATGTTTTTCATATTTATGAAAGTACTATATTGATTATGTTGGGTTCACCGAGGAGTGAATCTTCTAGGAGTGAACCCGTCTTAGAAGATTGCCCAGGAGGGATATTTTTATGATACTTTGACTCAATTAACATTTGAATGCGGGCGAGAGGTCACGCAGTCTTTATTAAGCTCTCTTAATTCTTGTTATAGCTAAGCTTGGCATTTGTTTCTAGGTAAATGTAGGTATTAGGCAAACCTGGCCACGAAGAAAGCATTGTCTTCTTCCAACCGTAAATGTTTTTTTTCTTATTCATGTTTGACCTGCTTAGAATGAGCTCTAGGTCTGAATCAGCTCGTGTACTTTCTTCCTACTCTAATTAATATAGAAGTTTGTTTATGTAATATAATTCGAGATAGTAAAATTATTAAATATAGTGCTGTTTAGTTTTGTAACAATAGAAGTATGAGCTCAGTATTGCTAATATTTATTTTGATTTTTGATTGGGGATGCACAAAAGGTTGCTCGTTTTTAAAATTTTAATATGCCGTTAAATTTACTTATTGAATTAATGGAAAAGAATCCGTGTTATTACAGCCTAAAAATTTTCCCCCGATGAAGCTCAATTCTTTCATTTTATCACAAGTATTTGTGGGAAGTATGACAGTGCAAAGCGAGTCAAAAGTAATGATAATGAATAATGCAGTGACCTGATGAAATTAGCTAATTTACCTCTCCTATAAGGTGACAATAAAAGCCTAAAGTACCGTTTACTTAGTGATATTACGAAGTAATTAAGAAGCATCGCCACATTAAATTGTAGATGTTGTTATACCTGTTAGGTATGAAACTATTTATTTGAATAAACTAGATTTTTAAACACTTTTTATTTCATCCATGACGCGAGTATCATTCAAACGTACACGTTGCAAAAAATTTTATCTTTTCAACTCACACTGTAGAGTTTATTCAACTGTCTCCCTCGTTATGAGTTCCGAACGTTATGGCAAAAAGAGAGGAAAATCTAAAATACTTAAAATTAGTAATATAGAATGGTGTGACGTCGTTCAGTGTACGATGCGTATTGGGTTTGATCAACACTATTGGGTTCTCTCGGCTTGTCGAAGAATTTTCAAATTCAGTTTAATTCTGTTGTGGTTGCGTGAAATAAACCTGTCGTGTTATCATTTCTTGCATCTGATTCTGTTGAAACGTTTTATGTATATGTGTTTCAAAAGACTTAACTTGCTTTAAAAGAATGGGTGTCTGTAAGCTACTGGTGTGTGAATAATATTCATATCAAACTGCCACTTTTCTATTTTCTGATTTTCTTAGCAGGCAGTAAACTTTTGAATAATATGCAAATAGAGGGGATTCTTTAAAAGTAAGTACTGCAATAAGAATTTGTTGTTATTTGCACTTCATAAAGTTCCTATCGCAACCACTATTTTCAGGGTGACATGAAACGCTTTATAGGCTACACTCATTCTCTTAACGTAAGACTACAAATCTAAAAAATTACAGTAAAAGCTTTGGAGACTAAAATACTCGGAGTAAACTTGAGAAAACAACCTCAAAATTTGTGTCTCAAGAAACTTTTGCTTTCACTTCCATGTAGCCAGTATGAGCAACATGTGCACACCTGCACGTGTACCTGTCGTTTGATGAACTATTACTGTGGTTGAGCCACGTAGCAGGCATGAGCAGCACCTACATGTACACGTATGTCTGGACAGATGCGTGTAGCGGGCATCAGTGCGACAACGGACGCTGTAAGCCGCGTAAGCGTCGGCCTGGCTACCGCTGCCGCTGCAAGAGAGGCTGGGGGGGCAAATTCTGCAATAAAGGTAACTTCTATGACTAATCGTTGCACAATTTTTCAGTTTTTTTATCATGCTCCTTCCCGTACTTGTGGCTAAGATTTCTTTTCTCTTGCAGCTATGAAAAAATAACTTTAAGAAACTATTTTTTAACGTCAATGTCCATTATTCCTCATTGATTTTTTACCACGAATAAATGTTTCCCATTCTAAGTCAGCGCATGATATCTGTAGGTCGCATTGCTTCCATTTTTTGGTCGCATTCCGTCATCGTGTGATCTAGTGGACTGCATTAGACTTTCAATCCTTTCTCATGAGTGCAGGGTTCTATCCACTCGTGCACGCTCGACGAATAATTCATTACAGTAACGCTTTAGAAGTGAGTGCAACGGACGCTTTGACATAACAACAGAATCTCGGAAACGAGAGAACTGAAAAGCCTCTTCTGCTGTAGTATTATATTCCTCTCTTGAAATGGCTACCCTCATGACGTATGGGTTTGTTCCTTAGTCATCCTAACCGTTGCTATAATAATGTATACAATTTACTTACAAATGCACACGTTGACGAGTTTTGAGTTTGTAAAAAAAAAGAGTACGAACCTTTACAACTGTGTTTAATATGTCTTTATTTTAAGTTGTAGGATTTCAATGGACGTTTTCCATTATTAGTTGACTAGTAGATAGAAGAGTGTTCGTTAAATAACCATATTTAAGGTTGTAAACTTGAATTTTTCTATACGCTTGAAATTAACGATTTGTTCATTTTCCGGTTGTATTCAGTTGTCGATATAAATAGCTTCTTGTTGTGAGAATTTTATTTTTAAGTATCAAGCGTTATCCTAGACAATTCTGACTCAAATTCTCAGCTTTTCGTCGCTAAACAATTCAACTTCCGTCGTTGTTCCTGGTGATCCACGAATCTTGAAAGCTCGTTTGTGTAGATACAAGATAATTACCCCCCGCATTTCGGGTAATTATCTTGTGGAACAAAATCTTATAACTATAAACGTGTGTAGCTCGTTACCTTGACGAACACTTTTAAGAGACACATATTGGGTTTCCTTAGCTCCGAGCTGTCGGCGGGCGTCCGAGAGCTCGCATTTGTTCGACAGCAACCGCTGCAGGTCTGCCCGTCCCGTGCGGCAGTACTCGTGTGCAGGCGGTTGCGGACGCCTTTGCTGCCGGCCTAAGCGTCACAGGATCAAAAAAGTCACCATGATCTGCAATGACGGCACCAAGTACACAAAGGTCGTCAAAATTCTAAGGAAGTGCACATGCACGCCCAAGTGTGACACTATGCCTGAAGAATAATCATTTAGCTGTTTCTTGTAAGTGAAATTTGAATCTCAGGAATCGCTTCTTTCTCTGACACGCAGCTCTTGTAGATGAAGGATGATTTATCGTGATATTGAAGATGCATCTCATCAACAACGGGCTCATCAAGTGAATACTGTAATTCCAAATCTTTCTGTTTAAACGAAAGAGACGAACCTGTTCGCATACAAGCTCGAATGTTATGAAGCGTTGTATGAAAAATTACTGTCTTCGTGCTAATTATAAGAGAACTATCTTCTACTAACGATTATTATAATCACCAATTTATAAAAATTGTCGTGTTACTGGTAACTTCTATTTATGGCAGGAAAAAAGTATGGAATTCTTTCATTCATCAGTTGTGCGTTTTCAGAATTAAATCAAGAACAGCAGATTGAATCTGATCCAAAGGCTTTTTCTGTATTGCAATTTGTCAACCCTCCTGGTTTAGCATATTTGTTTGTATTTCTCTCTAATATCGAATTACGATAATTAAT
>VCRD01001574.1:27492-39639 GCA_006783055.1 Trinorchestia longiramus | reverse complement strand
GTGAAAGTTAGAAAGTCCATAATTTGCCTTGAAGAAAACAGTGTAAGGTTTATCTCGTACGTAGGAAATTTGATGCTTCCCCAGCAGTTACTGTTCTAAATGTGATCAGTTATTGAACCACTTCAAAGCTGTAGCTGTCAAAATTGTCTAACTCTGGGATGTCTTTCTGATATTTGGCACGCTGCACAGTCAACATCAACACGAGCGTAGTTCTTAAAATTGATTTCATACTGTAGAACGCAAGATTTTTCTGTGTGTACCGTTTCAGAAAGTAGGTGGTGAAGAATGGATTTGAGTTAAATAAAATAATATCCCTCTGTCTAATAAGTTTTGAAGTTACAAAATTGCACTTTTACATCCCATTATAAAATTCTTATAGTCCTGGAGAAGAAAAGCTGAGAATCCTGTCGATTTTGAAAAAAATTACTACAAGGTCTATCTCAGGCAAATTGTATCTTCACTGAAGATTTGTATTTGAGCACATACAGTATAAGTCAAAGTTTGAAATAAAATTCTCGTGTATACCTTCTAAATAGTTGAACTATGGAGCCGCGCCTCTGCCGCTGAGTGTTCTGTATCCTTTAAAATGTTATTGATTCTACTGACCTTTCTCAGCCAGGTAATTCAGGGGTCGAGTTTCTTTCTCAAGAGTTCGTGTTCAATCCGTTCACACAGTAGTTACAGACACACTTACATTGTGTTTTTAAAAAACACAAGCCATTTCTGCCATTCAACTGTTTCTTCTGGTTTCATTAAATTTTTATTCGAAATGTAGATGGTCTTAGTAATTTGCTGGAGTTTGTATTTGGCGTCGCTGCTGCAACTGGAAAATGAAAAATTATGTGATGAGCGATATGCAGCTCACTTTCCTAATTATTTGACAGCTTTTCTCAAAATAAATTTTGTACGAAAAAGCAGTGGACTTATCAAGATTCGCGAGTTTGCTATTTATATTGAGGCTGAATTTAGTTGAAGAAACCTGTGTAAATACTCACCCATAAACTGTTAAATGGCTGTAAACTGAGATTTAAAACTCCACTGAAGTGGGTACCGATAACACATTGCTCTTTGGAACACTTTTAAAATGCTCTTAACTTGTGACATTGTAAAACTCTTACGATTAGTTAACATAAACTTCATTTTTTATACTATTAGAATTTTGTTCAAAAATGTGCAATAAGGGAACATCATGTTATTTTCTGATGCATCGACACTTTATTTTCGAGAGCGTATTTCACTTTGCTGCAACTGTTGTATGGGATGCCTGTGAACTTAACACAGCTGTGAAAGGTTTTGCAGTGTCCCAAGTAATTTTTAATCATGATTGAGTTTCACCCTCACATGACTGTGGTGTATATTTCTCCGTACCCTAAGACAAAATCATTTACTAAATTTTAGAGACGCACCTGATGCAAATTTTGGAGATGAAACTGTTTTTGTGTATCTGTGTAGCTTGGAACCGCCAATTATGTAACAAGTATAGCTTGCCTGCCTTGTCATTTTAAAATTCCTCACCTTCCATCAATATTTTTTCTTCTGGCGGACCGACATAGCTTGCTAACATTACGGCTGAATCCAACGTCTCATATCTGAAAGCCTGTCCAGATGCTAAGGGAACTGTTCTTTGATCGCGTTCCATGACCGAAGCTTAGGATGCAATTGATGATAAAACTTAGAACATACACTGAAACTTTCAGCTGCAAGGTGAATGCATCTTGTGCACCATCGATCACATGAAGGTATTTACAAGTTTCACATGCTACTTTTTCTTTTAAAGTATGCCAAACTTTACTTCTGTGTCATTCAAACGATGTATTTTTCTACTATTACGTACTAATATCATTTTTGTTGACAAAATCGTTTAATAATGCAGCTATTTATTCACAGTCGAGGTTTTACTTCATGTTTAGGGAGGTTAGCAATACAGTGCTTCTCGAACAATATATTCGCTCTTTAACTATTACGAGCTGCAGACTAGACTAGGGGTAGAATACAAAAGTTTTATTTAACTTTGGGGAATTATTTTATTTTTGTTTATTTAGCATGACAGACTTGTATCGATACCAATTAACACTTGAATTAAAATAAAATATATGAGCAATGGGCAGTCAAATAGTGAGTATTTTTTTTTGAGATGCTGTGTATATTTCTCAACTTTCAAACTTATTGGTTTGCAGTGTTTATTTGTCCAGAGAGACTGAAGTCTTGTTGCAGTGGGACTTCTGCTCCAAGCATTTCAACTCGCAGTATGAGTATACATTTGCCTTAACTTCGGAATCAACCATAACCCCTCTACTACTGCTGCAGGTATGGAGACGTTTTCGTTGTTGTTAAATAGAAAAATCTTATATTTCGTAATTATTGTGTTCTCATACAAATCTTTAATTTTCACTAATACAGTGGACAATTGTTTGGAGTTGGAACGCTTTCGGTGTGTTGAGATATTAGTATACTTCAGTTGAAGTTGTATTTGTGACAGGATTTATTCTTGTCTGGCTAGTGACCAGGTTTTGGAGCGTTCGCAAACCGTTGTACAAACAACTTCATAAATAGTATTTACGAATTAGATTTCATTTTCTTAGCATATGTTTGACTAAGGCACAAAGTCTTTTCTGGAACAGCTAACATTCATGGAGATCTGTAAATATTTTTGTGCGAAACATAAACTAGATACCTTTTAATTAATAACTGTTTATTAACTCTCTTGCGGTTTATATAGCTATTTGCATTAAAAGTTTATTGTTACCGAAGGCAGCCCCTTTTGCTTACATTTTTCAAGCTGTTTGCCTTATCACGAGTGCTGATTTTTCGTATACGTTCAAGTATTTTAAAGGCCATGCGAAAGAAATGTTCTAATTCCTTTTCAAAAATTTTCACCTGCGTTGCTTATTTTAGATGCAGTAAAATGAAATTCAGTTTGTTATGTACGTTCAACACTTTACAATTTAACTCTACTCTGTGGTGTATCTGAATATGCTGTCGATGTATTATAGAAATTCGGTAGATCATTATGGTAATAAAAATAGTCGGAATCATGGTGTGTTTTTATTTACAAATTTATTTGTAGTTAACTAGTCAAAGAGCTTAAATTTTTATTGATAACTCCGTGCACTACTTATCTTGGAGTACATAGTTCAAGGCGCTCAACATCGTATTATCGAAGCTCAGTTTGTATGTAACACGTATACCAGTGAGTTCCTGACACTTCATCATAAATGTTGATGTCGGATCGTATCCCAGACTCTGTTTTGCAAGGCAACTCTCACAACACAGGTGGGCAACCATTCCAACCTTACCAGACCAAAGCTCACTCACAGTGGGGAGTTATATGTAGATTGCTTTCTGTCAATTCAGAGGGATGGTGAGTGACCGAGCTAAGGTTTATGTGCGAAGCATCTGAATGATGAACGTTTATTCTCAAAAAGAAATTGTGATCTCTGCGAAGCTGATGATACCCTCCGTTCCCACAGCCAGAATTGTTTTAAAAATTTGTATTGCCTCGGGTGACAAAGGGTTGCATATCCAATCTTTGTGTAGGATAAATAAAAGGTTGTTGAGTTCGTAAGGTTCGGATTTGTTTGATGTATTTTGAAGAGTAAATAGAGAGTTACCAATGGATCGAGAAAAAGCGTTAGGGTGACGTTTGATTTATCTGGAATAAGAAGTTGTTCATGTAGAAGCATGGACTGTTAACATTCTTTACCGCAGGATTTAACAACTGCTCTTGTAGAATTGTAGAACATGATTCTCTGAGTAAATGTCTTAGGGTTGTTTGAGTGTCGCCTAATGTGATTCATACTAAATGGTAGTAGTTAAAATGACCGGAAACGTCTACTTTTAAGTGCCGTAGATAAATGTTTAAGCCGAACCTGTGTAGTTAAACACGGAGCAATGTTTTTAAACTTGTGATATCAATAAAACTAGGGTACACGAAACAAATGATGAAAATGAAAAAGAATTCGCTGGAAAATTGTGTCATTTAAATTTATCACTGTTCTACAGAAGCTGGGAGATGTATTTGAAATAAAATTCTGGTGGAAAAAAAAGAGATTAAATTTCTTGTTTATTTTTTATGTAAGTGTTAGCTTACAGAAGCTTTCTTCCATGAGAAACGTTGATTGTGATACGTTTAATGAATCAACTAGAAAGTAATATATGTACTGTTTGGCACTTAGTTTAAATATTTAGTATACCTTGGATTATTGAAAAAAATTGAATATGAAGAATAAGATAATCTTGTAGTTAGAGAAAGAACCGGTAGGCTTCAGTGAGTACTTAGTTGTTTGTTTTATTCTTATGGTGCAAGCGGCCGGATGGTTTATGTATCTGCGGATGGAAGCTCTGACCAAGATTACTCTGGTCATTAATTTACCGGCTGAAGCATTGACGCTGAAGTTAAATGCGTCGTTGCATAACTAATACTTCGTTTCCTAGGACTATTAAGGATTAATTGTTATGAAGCACTCTAAGCGATTTTAAAAGTCACTGTGTTCTTTCTATGGGAGTGAAAGCATTTGTATGCTTGATGTTCGTGGGAAAAGTGTACCAACTTCGAAGCTTGGTTTGAAAAGTCCTTTTTTCAATTCTAATAATAAAATTCTCCCTGCTTCCACACGTAATTGGCAGAATATTAAGCATTTGAGCGTTTGTCTTATTGTTTGCTCGTGAAAGCAAATGCTAATTTACTGTTACTATTTTTTATTAAGGGTCTAGGAAAGCAGGATGTTGCCACCCTGTTCTATGTGCGCATTTTAGAAGGATTTAAAGGCCGTAACAAAGTCTTTGACTGAAGTCAGCCTTCAATTTAAAGTTAAAAGTTTTAGTTAGTATAATTAAGATAGCCGGGTTTTAAGTTTGGAATGAGAATTTCATTAAGGTTAGGTCAATTTTTTGTTAACTTGACTCAAATTTTTCTAAAACAATTTCATAGTCATGGTTAAATATTGGCTGAAATAGACAGTAACTGAAGTTGAGTTATGATTTTAAAGCTGTGTTTGATTGGTTCACTGTTTTGCACATTAAGAAGGTAAAACTTTTTCTCTAAACTTAGTAGTGTGATGTATATGAACTGCGTAATGTATCATATCAATTATTGTAAAATGATTCATTTGTAAATGCTACACTATTGCTATATTTATATTGTTACTTATTGCCAATAACCTGGAAATGAGATTGTCTAAATTTCTTTCCTTTAAGGTAAGTGTGCATAAATCTATGTTTTAAAATTAAAAGTATGGACAGAATGATGCATTAAAATGAATTATACACAGACTAATGTCATGACAAAAAATTGCATTCTCTTAACACTTGAAAGATAAAAATATAAAGAATTGCTAATACTCAAAATAAATTAAGGTTTGTGCAGCATGCTTTTGTTATAACTTTGGATTTCTAGAATTTAAGGTATGATGCAAATGCAGAATTTTTGAAATGTGGAGGATTTTTGTTAGAATGTTTGGGCATAAATTGTGAAGACTACTTACTGCTGCTGTAGTGAGGAGATGATATTTCTACTGAAAAATATCTTCCTACAATACAAAAAATAGCAAATACTATATCAAGAAAAACAAAGAAACAAAGAAAACAGTTGCTACAGATTTTTGTATATTCATGTACAAGATTCAATCATACTTGGCATGTTTGGATTTAGTCAAGTTAATTTTTTCTACATAAGGTTCTGCATGAAGTAACATGCAAAGCAAACTAGAGGCTGACAAAGCTCAAAAGATTGTAAAAATGACATGTTTTTAAAGTCAAGAAGGGATTCCTAATTTCTTCATCTCTGGGATAAAAGTTAGTACTACTTAATAGCTAGTTTCTTTTCACATTTTCTACTCCATTTTCTGCTCTGTATAGTTGAAGTTATTTATACTTATAGTTTCATAGCAGAGGTCTGAATAAAAGTTATGAATAGAACATATACTGTTCTATTATTGTTGTCATGTTTCATGGCTTGCCAAATTAATTACCTCTTTGACTGTGACTCCCATATTAGTGTGTATGTATAACAAGGTTTGTATACCATATATGGTACACATTAGTCAAAGTGTTGAATTAAGAAATGTGTAAAGCATTTTTAGGTAATTTATATTATTTTGTTTTGAGTGGCCAAAATTAAGGTTTTAAAGTGAAACAGACTCCTGGTATTTATTTTAAGATGGGTTTTAATACCAACCCTGCCTGTAAAGTAATATGAACCTTCATTCTTTCAAAAAATTTACCATTATGCTTTTATAATTAAAAGTATACAGCTTAAATTTCATGCATAGAATTATGATCTTTGTCTAAAAAAATTTTAAATTTTCCAATGCAAAAATGTCATGAATTAGAAAAAAAATATTAAAGGTACCTGAGAGTAAAATGTTCTCAGAGATATTGGTCTGTATAAATTTATTTTTATGAGGGGTTGCTGTCTTCTTTGTATTCAAATTTAGATTGTTTTTCTATGCTATATTTTGACAGTAAATAATTTCCCTTCAAATTTATTCTCATAAAGAAATCAATGCTAGAAAAGTATTTAGACCTTGAAGCTACAGTAATATTGGCTATTCAAAGTGTGTAAAAATCTCTAAGGATCTCAATCAACTTCTCTGTATGTGTTAAGTTTTAAACTGCAAGCTTACTTTTTAATCAAAACTGATACATATAATGGATTATTTTGTATGAATTAATGTCTATAATTGAATTCTGTGAAGTGATCAGCCACCACTGCTTTATGTATTTTTTTGTATCATTTCATGGCTTACAGAATCAATCACACCTTGATTTTTTTTAAAGTAAATCATTAACTGATTTGTATTTTCATAGATGAAATTGACTTCATTTGTATTTTTCATGCTTTTTCTGAAATGTTTTCTCTGTATTAGCTTCTAATTAACCTAGTGACAGAAAAGGCTTGTATCTGTTGGCAAATATGTTGAGAAATTCATTAGATTCCTAAGCAGGAGAGCTCTCACTAAATATTTGTATTGATCATATCTGTCTTGTATCCTCTCACATTCCATGGCTAGTGGCATTTTTTAGATTTATGTTGTTGATGTCATCTGCACATAAAAAATTTGTTCAATATTTTTATAAAATTAAGAAATACTCAATTTTGGTTACACTCAAGTTGTTTTGTGTTCCAGCATAATTGCACACATGCATATTGGTATAGCCAATGAAAAACATTTTTTTCAGACCACTTAGTGTAAGAGGAAAATTGAATTGAGGAAAAGACACTGAAAGAATCAAAGGAGTAAAATGCACAAATCAACCAGCAAAGAATGCACTGCAGTTCTGCACCTCTGGTAGAAACATGCATAGTCTTTGAAGATTGAGTAAATTTAATTTTTTAACATTGTTTCTTGCACTTTTATGTATTATGTATAACATTGAAAGTAAAATGCACAAGTTGAATTTTTACTTTTCTTTTCATCTGTGCCAACTGTTTCTGACCAACTTAAAAAGTTGTATGTAACAACTGTTATTGACAATAGGAAGTATATAGTGTGTTAACCAAACGTTTTCTTTAAAGTGAAAGTAAAATTTAGAATATTCTTACTTCATTTTCAGGTGTCTATGGTGATAATTATTGCAACAAACTACAATGGCATTTATTCACAAGTCTGGGAAATCAGCTGTCCGGCTTGTACTCAATAACAGGATATCTCCATTCCAGTGTAGATCACTTTCTCAGGTGAGACTTATAATGCATGAAATTTAAATTTCATAGACCCTTCCAGTAGTTTATTGATGAGTTCTTATAATTACTTGCCTGTCCTGAAGGCCATGTAGCTGTTAGGAGTGTCTGGAGTGCATGGAGAACAGGAGCTTATAATGTTTTGTTGCTTACTTCAAAATGCTGTAATATTTTTTGTATCTTCCCTCTAACTAGGAAATTAAGTGCCAGTTTTGTGTATGTTTATGATTTGAATATATAATTCTGGTTTGAATTTTGACCAATAAACTATGTTATGTTTTGCTGGTAATAATTTTTTCAAATGTCTGACTAGGAGCAGAAAAAGCCTTGGCTTGAAGCCCCCAACTACCATGTGGAAAATTTCCTGGAGTTATGTCATTGTTTTTTATTTTAGTTGATAGACTTACATGATACTTTTCAGTTTATTTATTGATCATATCTATCATTTTAGTTTGATCTCCATTAATATAAAACTATAACATTATCTTATTTTATACCTATGTTTTCATTGCACTTTGTAAGGGGTTTTTCAATTTACATTGTATTTAACTTTTTCAGTATAATTTTTCCAGGGGAAGAATTTGATATTTTTTAAAAAATTCAGAGTTCGGATGTTCGGGCTTCAATGGTTGGCCCGTGCAGCCCGCACGTACACATCTCGCTCAGTGCCTCGTCTACTCATCTGAACTGTTCTCATAACCAGCCAAATCGGTGGCTCAACACCAGCACAATTTTCTACCGACCCGAAGATGACGATCAGAATGACTACCAGGAGGAGGAGAAGAAGAGGAAATACTATGAGAAAAGGAAGTTTTTATCAGTAAAACGACCTGCGAATGATTTGGATGGCAATGTTAGACTTCCTGTTAAGTACCACCGAGTACTTGATATTCCTGTCGAAGAGAGCATCCGTTACATGCAAAGTGAAGGTAAGCTTCATAGTTCTTGGTTTCCTTCTTGTCTTCCAAATGAATTACTGGCATGGTTTTCTCTCTGCAAGTCTGTGGTTGTTTCTTTTACTCTTCATCTATGGTGTTATTTTGGGAATGAATAAATAGTTTCTTCTATCAAAATTGATTACACAATCATTTTACAAAGCATTTGTTTTAATGGTCTGTAGTAGTACATCTTACTAGGAATATGAATGGGCCAAAAACCTGTTTGATAGCATGGCTGATTTGAAAATGTACATTGGACTTAATGATATTGGGTCAGTTGTTCAAGGTAACTAGAGGGAGTGATGCAATGTTCGAAAATATTTTACAAACGCTGCTCCTCATTATCCACTTCAAAATAAATTAGGCACTCTATTATCCCTTGAAAATTTCTCTGAGTGTGTCGGTCATTTTTTATAATGATGGACATGTAAAGTTTGAATTTTATGGGTAGATGGTTGAACCTCGATATTACTTTTAATAAAAATGAAAAAAAGGAAATGAGCATTCTGTCATTTTGGGTCAAATTAATACTATGTTTCATTGTCTTTGCATGTGATCTAATAGTACAATGTTTCTGGTATAGTTTTCAAATAAAGATACTGCATGGCTTTATTAAAAAGGGTTTAATTCATCTGACCAAGAATGAACACATTTAGAAAATCAGGTGCCAGAGTAGCAAAATTATTGATGTCCTTACTGTATGGTACATCTATAACATCATAATAAAATTGACATTTGTAGTTCATAATAAATAAAACTGTTCATTTATTACGAAGAGCAATATATACTCTTACTCGATAACCATATGAGAACACTACAGGATATTACACATTTTGTAAGCTACAGATTTGGCACAAGTGAAGGGCAGCAAATTATAGCTACGGTGGACATATGAGCATTTTGAGATCCTGTTCTGCGATTTTACGATCAATTTCTTTGTTTCATGGCCTGCATGAATGTCCTCTCGAACGCGTCATATTAACCCTTTCAGGCTCATACTTTTGATGGAAAGAAATGTGTAACATGCTCAAAAATTTATAGATTCATACGGATATTCCCTTACATTTATGATGTTGATACAAATTTTGAGCTGCTGAGCAGTGCAGAAACCTAATTTTACAAAGTGGTATTCTTTCTGCACCACCAAGCATTAAGCATGCAATTCTTTGCTATTCAGTCTACTCTATTGCTTTATTTTATTCTAGACAGATAAAGATATATATGTAGGTTTTAAGGTAAAGAAACACAGCTAGTATATTTCGCTTACTATGCGTCTCGGAGAATTTGCTCTTCTCTGGAGAACTGGAAAGGGCGCTCTAGAAATTCAACAAAAATCAGTTAGGCATTCTCTTGCTATTGTGCTAACATAGGTGCTTTTTAAAGCTCCAGTTTTCAATCGTCATCAAAGTACGCCTGACAAAGCTGCACTTGTAAATGCATCAGTGGTGACCTCTGTCTAATTCTTTTATTGACTTCCTCCTTGGGGTACTTTGTTTTGATATTAACTTTTGCCTTGATGATAAACAGTGCATTATTTTAGCTTCTTTTTTCAGCATACAAGAACACGTACGGAGACGAGCCTGTGTGGAAGAAATACAGGCGAAACAACTACCCCGGCCACTACTTCTCCTTGCCTCGAAAAGCATGCATAGTAAGTACAATAGTATCGTAAGTTCAACGTTAATCAGAATCTTGTACTGGCATTTAATATTGATGTTACTAGTTCCAGACTGTGATTTCCAAAAAGTCTTACCCTTTGAACTTCAGCAACCGGTATATCGGCAGCTGACGTTCAAATTCTGAATCTGTTTGTCTATATATCGATTTGTTATTCCCTGTAGTATGACTATTTTCATTATAGTCGAGTAGAATATGGTTGGATTTGTTCTTTAGTTCGTGATCGAGTGTGAGGTTTACTTCACAGAAATTTTTTGATGAGAACATGTGAAGGTGAACTCGCTGAGCGTGTATTTTTAGTGGCAATTTTTATCTCTGCCTGAAGTGATGAAAATACGATATAGCATGGTGTGATGGGGCCGCCAGCGGAAATGAAACTGAGATATATCGTGTTCATTTGCGTTGGCTTAAAACTTTAACATAGACAATTCAACCAATGCTTGCTGTGTGCTGTTCAATCTGTGAAGTAAGAAACAGACATTATGGCAAACGGAAGCAGTTCAAAAGTAGTCATGACTGTTCTTGCATGCTGGTACTCGCCTAGCAATTGGAGTACATTTAGAAGGATCCGAACTCGAGATGAAAATAGGTTCCTTGAAGCTAAGACTTGAACACCTCGTCAAAGCTAATGAATTGCGGTTACTAGCACAAAAATCCATAGATGCTTCACTGTTTCTACAAGGTTCCATGCATCACGATGACGAATTTTACTGACCTGATGCGAACATAAGCCCGTAAATCACGGAAAACGCGTCAGTTTTTGCACAACTATCGCTGATTGGGCGCTAGCGAATAGCAAAGTTTTGTTGGTGAAAAGTAATTTTACGTAAACTGGAAATTGAAGCATTTTAAACTGTGTTATACGGGAATCTCTGATCTAATATGTTTCCTAATGGACTTCCAATCATTCTGAGTGCAATATACGGAGAAATGATTTCTCTAGATTAAAAAAAAAACATCAGGAGGTGCCCTTATTATTTTATTATAAAATTCAAATTTACACGAAACTTCCTGAAATTGTCTATAGGCAAATATTTGTGCGTAGATCACGTAAAACACACCAGTTTATGCACAATTATCGCTTATTTTGCGCTAGCGAGTCCCAAAGTTTTGTTGGTAAAAAGTAATTTTACGTAAACTGGAAATTGTGGTATTTTAAACTGTGTTATACGGAAATTTTGGATCTCATGTGTTTCCTAATGCACTTCCAATCATTTTGGGTGCATAATAACATAAAATGATTCATAAAATTTTTGAAAAAATGCGTAAGGGGGTACCCTTATCATTTTTTATAAAATTCAAAATTTCACGAAACTTCATGAAATAGTTCCTACAAGCAAATATTTGTGCGTAAATTACGAAAACCACGTCAATTTTTGCGCAAATGTCTGCTTTTCCAATAATTTTGGGTACAAAATAATGGAAAATGATGTATGCAAAATTTCTGAAAAAAATTTCAGGGGTACCCTTATCATTTTTTGTATAATTAAACATTGCACGAAACTCCATTTAATTAGGCCTGCAAGCGAATTGTACGTAGATCACGAAAAACAGATTTTCTGTGTTTGCTAATACGTTTCCAATCATTATGGGTACAAAATAATGAAAAATGATTTATGTAAAATATTTGAAAAAAAGCGTCGGGGGGTACCCTTATCATTTTTTATAAAATTCAAAATTTCACGCAACTTCATGAAATAGTTTCTACAAGCAAATATTTGTGCGTAGATTACGAAAAACACAACAATTTTTGCTCAAATGTCGCTGATATTACGCTAGCGAATCCCAAAGTTTTGTTGGAAAAAGTAATTTTTACGTAAACTGGAAATTGTGGTATTTTAAACTGTGTTA